>JAHZND010002384.1:0-12071 GCA_027744115.1 Acrocyrtus sp. NNG-2020
TCGCTTTAAAACGTATGGGATTGAAAGAGAACAAATAAATTGGATTGTTGTGGTTTATTGTACTATGCTGCGTCTTCTCGCGTCTTTCTACCTTTGAGGTCTTTGGTCTTATGATTTGAATGGTGATGGTAATGATAATTGGGGTTTTTGGACAGAGGGTAAAAATTGAATGGTATAACATGTGTGGTTTTGTTATTATTGTTTGGGCTGCCACCAGAAAAAAGAGTACGCACGCACTACATAATAACAACAATAAAATAATTGCAGGCTATAAAGCATCACCACCGCATTCATTATGTTCATTGCATTTTCTTCAATTCATGAAAAAAAAGTTTTTTTTGTGGGGGCTGAGCAACAGTCACCAGTCGAATAGTTTACTGGGTGAAGCTCAAAAAAAGATAAGCCTCGTCTTTTACCCATGTTTGGCCTAGCAGACTTTTTATAGTTTTCTATGATTTGTTGGAAAATTTTTCTTGGGGTAGACTTTTAGAATTTTTCTGCAAAATATAAAGTATTTTTAGCAAAAATTCGCTCGTTAATCATTATTTAAGGAAAACAAGTTTTTTTTTGCAGAAAGCATTTAATTAAAAATTCCTCATCAGAAAATCCTTTTTGCAGTTTCTATTAAAATTGCTAATAGGATTATCTTTGGCTTGCTTACACTATTTTCTATTTTTGCGATCGGATTATAGTATTATGGATTGTGAATAGGAAATGGTGATGATGATACCCAGTCTAACTTTGCTTTAGTCGCTAACCAAGCAAAGCAAAAATATACTGAATGCAACAGCGATCATTAAATGCACAGATAAATTTTTTTATTTCACCGGTTAAAAAAAGTAACTGCAATTGTTTTTTTTTCTGGTAAAGGCCGACTTTGCTTGCTCTACTGCATTCTCCCTCACTGAGCGGACTTTTTTTTTCTCATGATTTGCGATTTTTAATGATGATATGATATAGGATGATAATAAGATAACGCTGAATTATTATATGATATCATGATGACTATGCTCAGTCTTCCTTTAAACAACGTTACCTCACCTCCACCTCCACCTCTCTCAGTCGGGGAGCAAACTGAGCAGGTATTATTTTGCCGCCGTGTCGATTCAGGATCTATTAAAGGATACTTCAACTTCGCAGCCAACTCGTCGTAAATTCCGTTCAGAAATGTTTTCTTTGTTCTCGCTATCCTCTCAGCCTTTACCAACTCCAACTCAGCAGTCAGCGTAATTCACCGACAAAAGGAGAGATGTGATGTGATGAAGCTGTCTCAATTGACCAAGCATGACATAGACGTAGCGAACACACAATCCTCACTTGCGTACTTCTGGTTCTGGCTGTGATACAAGTACCTACCAACCTTGTCTGTATTTCTCCTCAATAAAAAATTGATCATTTCCATAAATTACACATTCCTACATCCTCTAAAAATCGCTAAATAGTCATGCAAAGACTCAAAAACATCCTCCTTCACATCCTCCTCCCTCCCTCTCTTATTTCTCCCTTCTTCGCTCCCCTTATTTTATCGCACTACCACTACCTCTCAGCCACAGAAACAATAAAACGAAGGATGCTAACTAAATACATTAATTATTTACTACTATGCTTATTATTGTACTCCTCCAATTTGCCTTCTATGAAAGTATCCAAATTCTGAAAATGACGAGAGCACTTTTTATCTCCCTTAACAGGCTCTTTTGTCTTTTTTTACGATTTCTCATTTTTTAACTGTTTTCACTTACTACCAGATTTAGGCTGCTGATTTTGGCGTGCCTAACAAAATAAAATTGTTATATTTTTTACTTGCAAATTTCTGTCCCTTCTGCAACAGTTTTTTCAACTTTTGTCCAATTTCATGAAATCGCAGCGATTATCTTAAGAGCAGTTAATCCGACTCTGTATAGAGAGTATACCTACAACCTTTTCAAATCATTTTTCATTCCTGCATAAAAAAATTTAACAAATGACTTGTGCAGAAACAAGGTTCACCCTATAACCATAAAAATGGGATAGGAATAGGGCAAACCCTGAAAAAACAAAAAAAAAACAAAGAATAATCTAAGTCAGTCAGTCACTCAGCTAAATTGACATGAAAAAGGGGAAAAAAATCGTGAATGACTTAAATAGCTTTTATATACCCATACACATGCAGTCACACTGGTACACACCTTTTAGAAAATCGCAATTTTTTACAATTCAATTGCAAAAAAAATTGAGCATTTTTCTCATTCACACAACGAAAAAAGCCTGTTTGAGTCGGGGGAAATAGCAGTGGCAGGTTGCAAAGGATATAAACCATGTGTTGCCAGTAATGAATGGGAACTTTGATGAAAAAAAATAAATTTTACTTTAAATACTACTCTACAAACAGTTATAAATCCATCCTTTTCTCGTCACCACACACTAGCTAGGCATAAAATAACTTGTCATTATTGACGATATTTTTTTAAAAGATATTTTTCTACAAAAAAAATTCCTGTGTAAGCATGACATGACTTGTACTGCATTGTTTTTACACTTTGCTAAAGCATTGTTATTTTTACTTACAAGAGTACAAGACTTTAAGAAAAAATAGTAATTTTTGCGCCTTCCACCACACCACTTATTTAACTAGAAGAGACAAAGGGAGGCAGTGAGGCAGTAGTGAGTAGTGATTTTACAAAAATTGAGCTAGAAAAAAATACACCTATTTTTACTTCTGCCTTTTATACGTGTAATCATTTATCCCATTTTTTTCTTCTCGTGGACGGGCTGCTGTCATTTATAGAAATTAGAAGAAAAATGCAGTCTCATCGACTCTAAAAAAATTGTATTTTCTTGAAGATAAAATAATGGCTTCTAGAGCTCATCATATTGCTCAACCACCTATAATCAATGAAATAGCTGTACAGTTAAGAGCAAATAAAGTCAATGCAGTCGGCTAACGATTTCCCATGTTTTTATGGCTTCAGCTCGCTTTAATGGTTCTCCATTCTTAAATGTGTGCAGTTTCGCAGTACATTGTTTTAGGAGCGCTATAAAAGCGCTATTTACTATTTACTGTAAAGAAAATTGTTGAAAAAATTGTCTTTTCCAATAAATACAGTAGAGCTATATAGCTATAGCACACGCATGGGATTATTAAAGTAAATATGGGCTAGAAGAGCGGAGGAGGAGGAGAAACAGTTTACTATTATTTGCCCACTATAATTAGTATAATCTCATATCGTACAGCAATAATGTGCCACAATCGTATTAAAAAAGTTTTATTTCCCTTGTAGAAAAAAACATGTTTTCTTTTTTTTTCTATAAATAATCGCATAAAAATATATTATTTCTTATCTAATCTTAAGTAGGATTCCTACAGATATATTATTTTCTTATATGGATATACCTACCTACGCAGGTACATTCAAATTAGTAGTGTAATAAGGACACATTTATGGATTAAGTTATTTACTGCGGGTAATTTGCCAACTCATGTTCTGATTAAGTGTGAGCATGCTTTATGAATTTGTGGAAAAGATAAATGCANTCTTATATGGATATACCTACCTACGCAGGTACATTCAAATTAGTAGTGTAATAAGGACACATTTATGGATTAAGTTATTTACTGCGGGTAATTTGCCAACTCATGTTCTGATTAAGTGTGAGCATGCTTTATGAATTTGTGGAAAAGATAAATGCATAGCTTTGCTACTTTTCTGTCTTAATCTCTAGAAGGCTTTTAGATATAGAATTTTTAATTGTCGTACTTTATTAGAAAGGTTACCGTTTTCCAACTTATAAAAAAAATATAAAAGAGTCTTTAAAGTTCAGGTAAAAAAATAAGAAAGTTTAGGGCACTACCTTCCCAACGACTACTGCTTAGTAGAACTGAACACGACATACTTATCCTGTCGTACACTTTTTTAAACCTACTGTCCAAAGCGCGTTATTGTTTATAAAGTACGGATTTTACTGTTTTTTATTGCAAAGTTATGTTTTTAATATGCTCTGCGCAGCAGGAGCACAGCAATTTTTTCTTGTTATTGACATAAGATTACAATCCAAGATTTAAAAAAAATATGCTTCTTCAGATAAGCAAGCTTAGGTATACTAAAGACGAGTTTATATTTTGTTGGAAGACGCTTATGTGCAGTGATTATAGCGCGGTAATTCCTAGCACTACAAAAGTGGCCGAGCTGAAGGTGTCTTGTTGCAAACAAGAAGTTTACTGCGCGTTATGTTTTACAAGAAATCACGACTTGTAACGCTTTGCAGCGTTCAGCGTGAAATGTGAGCGTAGTAACAAAACCAACTTTTCCTCAAGTTTTTAGTTCTTGAATGACTTCGGCCAAGTGAGTACGCTGCTGGTGCGCTTGTGCTAAAAGGTATAAGCAGATCGTGATCATGTTGACTGCGATCTGCGATGATGTCTATTAGTACTGAAATGTGAGTAGTGCCATTTTAAAATATACATTACTCATCACCTTCATCAAAAAAAAGCAAAAGTTGACCTACACAATTCACACATTTGCCTATGCTAGTGACTATTATATATTTTCGCAGAATTTGGTTTCCATTTTTATTGCGCAAAAATTATGACTCACGTAAGCTAGTGCTCTAGCTGGAGAAGGATTTCTACAGAAAAAGCTTCTATTTTCGCAAGATCCTCCACGTAATATACTTTTTGCGGGGTTGTTTGACGAATAATGGGCACTAAAGAAGAGCTAACAATTTTGCAGCATATAGAGAGTACAAAGTGATTGTGATGGGAGATTACCTAGAATAAAAAAAAGTCATGGAAAAGATTTTCCCATGGGAGAGGGAGAGCACACACTGACAGAGCCCGTTTCAGCGAGAAATCATCAGCGTATCACGTTTCGGGTTGAATTTGGAAACAAACAATAATAATTTTTTTTAGCTGTTTAGAAAAGGAGACGACTTCCATGCACTGTCAAATTGTTTGGTGCACTTTTAGCAATGCTTTAGTGAGTTCCCACGAGTAGAGGATTAAGAGGATCCATCCGAGTTGTTTAACTTTCGTACATGTTTTTTCGTGATGAGTAATTCGTAGTTTCCGGCGGTGCAATAGTAGTGATGGTAAAACAAAGGAGGAGGAGTAAATGCCCTCCGTGATTTTAAGTATAGACGGGACACAAGGTGCACTAGTTGATTTTCTAGAGGTCGAGTAGAGTACAAATAAAAAAAATGGTGTTGCCAACGAAAGAGCTTCTCTCCACGCTAACTCCTTTTAGGGTGCTCACACCCGAGGAGAACGAAGGCATTAGGAGTGACGAGGAACAATTATCCGCGTCTCTATCGCCATCGCCATCACCATCACCATCGCCATCATCTGCGGGTACACTGAGGCTGGAAGAGAAGAGGAAATCTGGCTTAGGTACTTCCGACGAGTTTTCCGCAGCGACAACTTCAGTTCTTCCAACAACATTGAGTGGGAAGAATGGTGGTAGGTTGGAAGAGTGCGAGAGGGCGGATTTGTGTGTGTCGGGAACTACGACGTTAGGAGAGGCTCGCCTTACGCAGGATGACATTGACAGGAGAAGAGGAACAGGATTTGGACTGGAAAGTGATAATGGAGATGGAATCAGCAGAAATTTCGAGGAAAACGCGACCGATAATAATAAAAGTGAACCGCGAAGTAACAAAATTCTGAGCTTGCTGAACGCGCGTAATAACAGTTTTCTGTCGAACTCGACTACATCATCCAAGTTGTCGGAGGATGAGCTTTTCTCCGATTTAAAATCCCGTTTTATCGAAAAGCACTTCCGATCGATTTTGAGATCTCAGAAAGATAAAGATCGGACCGAGTCCGGTGACGGATGGACATTGTCAAAAAGCGGATCCGCAAATAGCAATAGTAATGTTAAGGAAGGATTCAGCACGCTTCTGAAGCCATTGAAAATTATAACTGTGGAGAGACCCGAGCCGCAGTTGGATGCTCCCCGAAATAGCTATTTGAAATCTGCCAGGGAGAAATTTATAAAAATGCATGAGCAAGCGAAATCCCACGCGTTGGAGAGGTACCAAAAGTTGTGTGCCAGTTTCAGGACTACAGTATGGCCGCAAATGTATCCGCTTCAAGTGTTGATTGAAGTGCTCCTTAGTAATTTATTTATGATGATTGTTGCTCCGTTTGTGTTGATTTCTGTGATTATGCTATGTCTGCTAAGATTTTGTATCGGGACAGTACTCCAAATAAGGTAAAAGTTTTAGAAATTTTTGGGGCAAAGTGAACAACAAATTTTTTTTTATTATGATGATGCCTGGAAAAAATTTGTAATTTTAATATTAAACTGAAAATTGCCTTTTATTTACAACAGGTACAAAGGACGATACAAATTAATGTCCGGCTCAGACGCTGCCTGGGCTCACCAATCCTTTGCCAATGACAGCTCCTTCCTAAGCTTGTACGTAACTCCTTAGTAATTTATTTATGATGATTGTTGCTCCGTTTGTGTTGATTTCTGTGATTATGCTATGTCTGTTAAGATTTTGTATCGGGACAGTACTCCAAATAAGGTAAAGGTTTTAGAAATTTTTGGGGCAAACTGAACCACAAATTTTTTACTATATGATGGATGATGCATGGAATAAATTTGTAATTTTAATATTCAACTGAAAATATATCTCATTTATTTGCAACAGGTACAAAGGACGATACAAATTAATGTCCGGCTCAGACGCTGCCTGGGCTCACCAATCCTTTGCCAATGACAGCTCCTTCCTAAGCTTGTACGTAGTTCAGGGAGACTGTTCCATAACTCGTATACGGGATCGCATCTTGAAGTCTGTCATAAACTGCCAGGATCCCCAGTACCCGGGCAAGTTTACGTATTCCAGATTGAGATGTCGGATCATCGAAAAGTTTGGATTTTACTGTTGGGAAACTCTTCATCCCATGGACTTCTGCATTGACGACCATGTCCGTTACATAACCAACGATCCCAGTGCAGTTCTTACGGAGGAGCAGGTTTTACGGGAAATTCAAAGATTTATTGATCAACCGCTTCCTGAAGACCAGCCGCAGTGGCAGATTCTCGTAGTGCCAAAATTTCTTTATAGCAAAGAGCACGACTACATCGCAAAGAATGAAGACATTTTAGAGGACGACGGATTTGGAAATTTTGATACGATTACGGTGAAAAAGAAGCCTGGGAAGAGGAGTACTTTCTACACCGGAAATCATTACTATGCCTTAGTTTGGCGGATTAATCATGCTATGATGGATGGTCTGTCTGCTGCCAACTGCCTGCAACATTGTGTTGCTGACATTCCAGTGAAGTTGTCAGTAGATCCGTTGCAGAAAGTGAACGTTCCAATTGGCGCCACAATCGGGATGTATTTGAAAATGATGATTTTTGGATCCCGGTCACTGTTGAAGTCAATGATGCAACGGGACCTTAACTGCTTTCATGGTCCGGGTTTAACAGGACCGAAAAATCTGGCTTGGTCCAGAGGCGTGAGTCTTGAAGCTGTGAGAAATATTCGAAAAAAGAATGACGGGGCTACGACCACTGCAGTGATGGCTTCCGCAGTAGGAAGCTCACTGAGGGGACTAGCAATTCGCAAGAATAATCCAGTTCCGAAGGAAATCCGTGCTGGAGTGACCTGTGCACTTTTACCTTATCCTAACATTCGTCCGCAAAACAGGTTTACAGTGGCCCATCTAAAACTGAAGTTGGAGCTGGAATCACATAAAGAAAGGTTGAAATATGCGACAAGATCGACACAGGAACTTACCAGGAGTGCGGATGCTCTTAAAAATTATGGACTGATTAAGATGATTGGGCTGGCGCCGAGAAAGGCGATTCCTTGGTTTATGGATAACTGTGAGGCAACCGTGCTTATCAGCAATATTCCCGGTCCAGTAGAGCAGTATACGATATTCCAAGGACAGAAGTTGGTCGACATAATTGGGTGGAATACGATAAAGGGGAATACGGGTAAAAAGGGAGACTCCAAAATTTAATTTAATTAATCTTTTTAAAAAATTAAAACTTGAATTTAATCTCATTTAAAAATTTTACTGCAGCAATTGGAGTCTGCTTGTTCAGCTACGCTGGAAGAATCCGAGCTGGTGTAATAGCCGACGGAGCTGTTATGCCAAGTTCCTCGGACGTGCCAAGTCTCATTGAGGAATTTGAGAAAGACTTGGTCAATCTAGCAACCGACGCAGACGTAAAAGAGAAGGATGTGTTCATGGACATTTTGACGTGAAATTTTACTAGCCCAGCTTTGTCAAAAATAACACAGTGTATTAATTTAACGTGATAGAAATAAAAATGTCTGTTTTAGCTCAGCTAATTCTATATTTGTCCTTAACATCACAAATTTATTCTAAAGATTTTTTGTTTGGGTTTTCGATAGCATAAAAATTTTGACATGAGAGTTTGTTATGCAGAAAAGTATGTCGTTATAAATCTACTTTGATTTCTGCTAAAGATTAGTTAAAGTAGTTGACCCTGGCTACTTTTTATGTTTACTTTCCCTTTCACTCCGAGACTTTCTATTTTCCACTTCCACACTGCTCTTTCGGGACGGCTTCCCGGAAGTGGCTAGAGTCACGTCGTCATTTGGAGTGAGGCGACTTCCAGTTTTTGTGCCGCGGACTGCTTGAGTGGACGAGTTCATTGGGTGAATGTGTTCTCGCTTTAGAGGTAACCTTACTCCGGGAGGAGTAGTCTTGTGTGGAGTCGTCGAATGTTTTGCTGTACGGGGACTCCCTGGATGGCTCGTGATGGAGGGACTGGTAAGGACGACTGCTTCCTTGGCCGTGGCTGTGGCTAGCTCGGTTGTGATGACTGCTTTGCTTTTTAGTATTCATACTGGAAGTAGCTAATAATGCTTGCTCACGGTCACGTTCCCGGTCATACATTTCCATTTTCTTTCATTCGCTGAATTTCACGATTTCTCAGAAGATCCGGGTCTTTCCAGTCAAACTGGAAGTCGTAGCGGTCAAAGTGGCGTCTGTACAACTTGCGGAACAACTGCCGGAGAAAACTGTAGTCAGGACTTTCATCGAAGCGAAGACTTCGACACTGCTTCAGATACGTTATGAACTCCGAAGGGAAACCCTAAGGTGTGGGGCATCGTGAGATTATATAAAATTTCATATAACAATCGAAATGCTAATTTTTTTCGAATTACATATGTCAACTCACCCGACAAAGCTCTTCAGTGCTCGTAGACATCTTCACTTCAGCTATTTTCTGGTATTTTTGCTTCTTCGTTGCAGCTTTTAGACCTTGCCAAGGGAGACTTCCACGGAGAAAGTAAAGAAATATGTAGCCTAATGACTCCATGTCATCTCTCCGACTGCAAATTTTTAAATTTTCCTTTTATAATTTTTGTGGAGTTTTAAAATAATCACTCAAGTTCAGAATTACCCTTGCTCGTAGCCTTTAGAGCGTTGATGCTTATTTCGGGCTATGCTGGTATTCAGGAGGGCTCTGGGAGAAGATGGGTCCGCGTCCTCCATTTCATCATCAATGCCATAGTTAGCACGGCGATGACCTTTTGACCCCATATTCTCCGCGGTCCCAGTCCCTCCCAAGTTGTTGTTACTGTCTTCTGGTATACTAGCCACTTTAACGACTTCCGGTTCGACGAGTGGAGAAGAAATCAAGGATGTGCAACCCAAATTCAGTTCCTGAGAGCGCTCTTTTCTCTCCTTATCCCCTGCCCCACCACTTTTACTTTTACCTTCAATTTCTAGATAACCTTCTTCGGGTTCACAACTTTTACGATTTCCTCCCCTACTATTAGTTAGAATTTTTGTCGAGAGTTTACTTGAAAGCACATCATTATACAAGTATACTAAATCCTGTTTCTTCATAATATTAGGCACATGAATAGTCATACAAATTAAAATTTTAATTTGCACTTTATTCAGCTAGCAGCATCTCTAACTTTATGCCTTCTTGGTTGAATTTAAAAAATATATTGTTTTAATTTATAATAATTGCTTATCCAAAGGAAGTCTCCATGATAATCAAGTGGATTTCCACTTCCTTAAAAATTCTTTGTGTGCCTTCATGAATAAGCATCATGTCACCTTCGCTGTTCAAATACACCTACTCATTATTAAACATTAGCCTTAATTAAATCAATTTGTTATGCAACTGCTGCTCTGCAGTACCATACCCATAATCAAGTTAACCATGCAACAGCACACAGAGCAGCTAAACATTCTCATCATATCTTTACCAACCGCAACCTTATCACCTTCCATACTTATTTGTTATCCCAACCTAATAATTTTTAATTAAAGTAGGGCTGTTGCATGTTAGAAAATTGTTGCCGCTTTTTATGCAGCCGCATAATCCACTAACAAACAAGTATCGTTTAATAGTATCGCAAAATTTTTGCGACAACATAAATAAACATCATTTTGGTGTATCGTTGCGTATCTCGATCTGAAAGACATATTCTCAAGTTTCCCATGTTCTATAGTAGCATCTAGGTAAAAAAAGGCCATAACAGTCCCTCCTTTGCTGCGCTATGAAAAGAAGGAACTTGGGTAACCGCCAACCCCATTTCACCAACTGCAATTATAGAATCATTACCCATGGCTTCGCAAAATTCGGAAGGCATTTATGATGATAGGCATCGAGTTTAAAAACAGTAGTTTCTGCTTCATATTTATTTCATTATTTCTAAAAGATTTATTAAAAATTAATTAAATTTTAAATAAGTTACTAAAAAGTTAGCATACAAGTTCATGTAAACGTGGCTCATGCACGCATGAATATTTTTTCCCCGTTATCCGTATTTTTTCAGTTTTGTTGTCAGTTCCCTGACCTACTTTCTTTATAGTAGTCGCCGTTTCGCTCGACCACTCATATATTTAGCAATTTAGGAGAATGCACGCGACAACGCTTCAAGTCCAGTCCAGATACCAATTTGCTTATTTATTAACAATCATCAATAAAATTGACTAAGAAGAAACATTTTACTACTTACGAAACAGAGAAAGAGTATTGGACCCCGCTATAGAAAAGAATGCACTCGACCTACATTCCAGCTTTCACGGAGTAACAGGGATGGAGCTCCAATAGCTCACAAAGCATGGTTTGTAAACTGCAATATGTTATGCTTTCTTAAATTTTCACTTTGAAGCTGAAGCGTTTATGCGTACACTTACATTCAATTACAATTTGTGTATACGAGTACTCACTATAAATTTGCCCATAATGGAATAATTTATAGAAAAAAATATCAATAAACCGATAGCGATAGATTGCAATTATTTTTGTTAGGGCAGTCGTGTTTTCTTCTTGTTAGCTTAAGTATGTCGTATGGTGACGAGAACTATGTATGAATATTGTCACCTCACAGCAGAGAAAGTAGCACTAGCATGAAGCTATCCATTGTCTCCCACACCGCTGTTTCCACTTTTCATACGTGGATAGTTCATATTGGACAGTTGTAAAATAGGCAATAAGTTGTCCACTAGAATATTGGACAGCAAAGGAAAAATATACTTTCACAATGAATTTGTAGCATTCACATTTTGACATTTTATTGCTACTGCTGGAGGAATCTTTGCCAAAAAAATAATTATTTTTCTCTACATTTTCCTTCGAATAAGTTTGACAGTTTGAAAAATGTCAAAAGTTTATCCTTATCCACGACATGGATACAAAACCGCTGGAGCAGGGGGTCCAGAGCGGATTCGACCTCAACAGCAACAGCAGCCTCGTCAGGCTTACACCCAACAACGGCAACAACAATCTCGGCAGCAATCTCGACAGACAGCTCAAGATGATTTGTTCTGGCCTTTACTCATCACCGCTTTGTGTTCAATTCCTGTGATCTTCATTCTGTGGAACTACTTCACGAAGCTAATGTCGAAAATAATTTGGGGCTCTTTACCGGTAACAAATATAAACGAACTTGACCGCGACGCGACGGTCAATTTAATTTGACCTGAAATAAAAATTTGAATTTATTTTTAGATCTCCGTCGAAGTGTCAGGCCCAAGACTTGATCATCCGAACAGCGCAAGCGAAGCAGGTATCTACCAATGGCTAATGGACTGGTTCTCAAGAAATCTGAAAAATTTGCAAAATGCGAGTGTTCTG
>JAHZND010002385.1:0-13729 GCA_027744115.1 Acrocyrtus sp. NNG-2020
TTCCCCTTGGCTCTTCTTGTTTGCTGCCTGTCCTCTCTTATTTTTAATCTCGTCACACGAACCACCCTGCATCATTTAATAATGTAAGTGCAGTACCGCAGGTCCCCTTGCTCTGACTTTTTCTACGTAAGCTAAGCACATTAATTGCAATTTCAGATTTTTTTATGTATCTAGGTATAACATGTATTTTGCCTATCAGTGCTTATCAGCATCCTCCCCATATCACAAAACATACCTTATCATATTTTTATTGTTGTTGCGAACATAGTGCATACTACGCACAACCACTTTGAGTTTTTTATACATTGACAATTTCAGCTCTCGTTTCTTCTCCTACCCCTTTTTATTCTCTCTTTTCTCTACACTTGCTGCAGTATTAGATGTGCACTGCACAAATGGATAAGTCACAGTAACTCATCTCATCATAAATCGTCTTCTTCTTCACAGCTACTAGCCAGTCGATCAGATCACACATCCTTTTCTACCTATATGACTGCGATCTTCTGAGTTGTGAGAGTGAGCGATGTTTTTTGGTGGTGGTTTGGTTACCATTTGCCACCAAAATAAGAATAACACAATATTTTTTAATGATGCAAATGCAAACATCATCTCTAGCGTATGCATCATATAATTGTGCATACTGTACCGTACACACACATCTACATATACCAGTTGGGTACATATAGGGATATATAAAAAAAGTTATGAGAAAAATGAGCCTACCTACTTTGCTCCCCTCTCCTCCAAAAGATAGACTCTCATCGAAAAACCATCACCATCGGAATCCACCACATACAGCGTTACTCTCTTTTATACTTATACCCTTTCTTCTCCTGAAGAAACTTTATTTGCACTTTTTTGTGCTGAGAAGAAGGTTGGTGGACTGAAAGTATCATCTTCTCTCTCGTTTCTGAGAGGCTCTTTTTTTTTGCCTTGTAGTTATTTTTTGGTGAGGTTTTATTTATGTACGTAATTTTTCTCGCTTCTTCCTTGATAAAAAAAATGTTTTTTGGGTTTTATTAGGAAGAAAAAAGAGGTGTTGCTGTCGGGTAAAATGGTGATGGGATGATTATGATGTGGTGTAGCGGTCATGAAGCTGACGCTAATTTTGGAATTTAAAAAATGCATTCTTCAGCTTTAAATACTTCTTTAAGAAGAAAAAAAAACAGTTTGCGCTTGTGTGCGATGCACATATATAAAAGAAGTAGGAAAAACTGTACAGCCTATACAAAGGGTTGAAAAGCTTCACAGGCTTTTTCCTGCTATCATCCCAGGTGCAAAAATTACAAATCTGGCATTGTATCCATTTATAGGAAAGTTAATAAATATGGGAATGGTTACAGCGTACACGATACATATTTATAAAAAAAGAGGTGTTGCTGTCGGGTAAAATGGTGATGGGATGATTATGATGTGGTGTAGCGGTCATGAAGCTGACGCTAATTTTGGAATTTAAAAAATGCATTCTTCAACTTTAAATACTTCTTTAAGAAGAAAAAAAACAGTTTGCGCTTGTGTGCGATGCGATGCACATATATAAAAGAAGTAGGAAAAACTGTACAGCTTACACAAAGGGTTGAAAAGCTTCACAGGCTTTTTCCTGCTATCATCCCAGGTGCAAAATTACAAATCTGGCATTGTATCCATTTATAGGAAAGTTAATAAATATGGGAATGGTTACAGCGTACACGATACATATTTATAGATAAATTATTTTCCTTTTTGCACTTTATTTGCTGTGAATGAGCACAAAAATTGTTTCGATTCCTCTTCCTCTGATTTATCGCTCATGCTCAATTTTGGCAGAGAGCAGTAAAGGCAAAAGCGTAAAAAAGCAATGGGTACAGGTAACGCATCCTCCTTTCTACACGATGATGATCCTGACATACTGATAATAGACTAATAATTAATATCGTATTAAAGTAAATACTAGTCTCATTACAAGAAACGCTTTAAAAACATTTTCAAGTGTAGATAGAAGCAAAAGAGCAAATTCGAGAGAAAAGGCTGCTTTGCGAGAGCTGAAAACAATGGGCTAATTTATCAAAGGAAATTGCTACTGTTAAAGGGGTACTCTCACCCCTTTTTCATTTTAAAAGGGGGACTTGGCAAAGCATGAAAATAAAAAGTTTCTAATGGTAGAGTTCCTTTTAAGCTCATACCTTACTTTGCTGAGCCATAGTCAATCATTTCCGTATCCGTCTCCGCAGCTGCAGAGAGAAACAGAAAAGTGGCGAGTGTGTGCAATGGAGCAAGTATGAACAACATCCCTCTCCGCCGTCAATTACACTTTGAACGGCTCCTTCCGGCATTAATACTCCTTCTATTTTTGATAAAATATATATGAACTATCGCATTGCATTTTCACTCCCTCGTCAAAATTAAAAAAAAGCCGGCAGTTGAAGCACGACTTCTTCTGCACTCTGCTCTTCTACAATTCCCATCTTTTATTATTACAATTAGATATTATTGTTCAAGTTAATAAAAGTCGTGATTGTGAATAGCAAATTAGCTTAAATATTTAAAATAAAACCACCTAAAGTCACGGAACAGTCTAAAAATACATATCCTAGCAGAGGTCCTTCAGGCTAAGAAAAATTAACACGAATTACGAAGGGAGAAGAGGAACAAAGAAATATAGTGAGACACGTTAGAGAGCAGAAACAACTCCGTTTTCGTACAAAAATATGATTGATGACGCATCCCCGCCAGTTTTACTTGAGCTCTTCATAATAATTACATTTATTTAATTACTGCTATTATTGAAGAATTGCTGCATGTACTATGTACTACATTTTTTTTACAAAAACTAATATTTTATTCTTTGTGTTTTAGTTATGCTTCTCGCTTCCTCTTCTTGAGCCAGTTTTTATTTCATTTTCCTTACTAAACTGATCATGTACCTGAAAAAATATGCACAGATGCCATGCATAACCATACTCCATATTAAATAGTGGATTATGAATTATGAACATGTAGTTTCTCCTGACTGACTTCACTCACTCACTTTTTCACATAATGCTTTGACCGTCTTCCTTTTTTAAAATGCAAAATCAGGGAAAATTCTGGTTTTCTAAAGAAAGGAATTCATTTTAAAAATAATATGCCAGCAACACCAACACCATCAAACTAGAAAAAGTTAGCTGAAGCATAAAGTATAATTCTGGTTTTTTGTGTAATCAGTCCACAACTCTCCAACTTCCAACCAAGTTCCCACATTTATCATAAGTAGAAGTAGTAGCAAAATTGAAAACACTGCAATCAAAACAAAGGAACGAAAAAAACTACTTTATTACGCAGCTTTATATACCAGTCAAGGAATGCAATTTTCATGGAATTGTATGGCTGGCTTAAAACCGCACTCCAACTTTAAAAAATATTTTTTTTCAACATTTTTCCACGACGGGAATGCAGTCGTGCATGCATAGTACGTGCAAGCAGTGAATATAAAAATGTAGTTTGTGCGTACATACAATATATCTACTGGTTTTTAGCAGGAATGATTACGTATATGTGTATTGTGAAAAACAAACAGATACTTCAAAAAGTGGCTCATTGCATCATCACTATATCACCTACTACTGGCTCTTGATATGAAACGCTGATACGCTAAAACCAGAAAATCTGGAATGACTTTCCCATTTGGTATGTTCCACCCCGAATTTTTCCCTCGCTTGTCAAAGTCATCGTCATATCCTGACATTGCATGAGCATTTCTGATTATTCTCACGCATTCTGCTCTCGAAATCTATGACAAGTTCTATATTTGAAGTTTTTTTTCAACATTCCCTCGTCCTTTCCACTGTCCATGTCCCTCTCACTAAAAGAGCTGAAAGGAGAATGACGTTTAAAATCAAAAGTGATGGTGCACTAACATTCCAATTTTATTCCCTTCACATTTCCGTTCTACACATATGAAAATATTTACAAAATTCTTTTTACGTGCCTATCGACATTGGCTAAGCCTTGCAGTAATAGCTCTATGTGCATCGTTATTTCGTCATCAACATATGAGCATAAAAATTTATTGATACGAAAATACTCTGCAGAGCGAGCGAGAACTCTTACAGTCTGCGCGCTCGCTGCCGCTCTATAGCGTGACCATGAACTGTTCTTGTCCCTTTACCTTGCTGGCTGGGAAATGGGAACTGGGAGCCAGCAAGTTTAAAAGAAGTAAAGTAAAAGTAAACTTTTTTGTGGATTGCAACGCAATCCAAAGACGCACTTTACTGAATGCAATTTAAACATGACAGTCTCTCAAAATTCAACCGGAGCTTAACGAAATCCACTCTAGAGACATTACTCGAGTAAAAAAAATGAAGCTTAGTGGTGTTTTCTGTAAATTGCTCGTTACAGAATTTCAGACATGCGTGAAAAAATATACGCTTTCATCAGAACTACATCCACAAGCCCATATAGCATTTGAACTTGGCTTGTTCTTGGCTGGCGACAACATTTTTACATCAATTTTAATGGAAGCTCTCTCCAATTTACATAAGTCAATCCAAATTTTTTTAAAGGCTAACGCTAAACTAAACTGCAGCAGACTTTATTTTATTGACTGTCTTCATCATGTCAAAATAAACGTCTTTTCTTTATTTCATTCCCTCTCGTTTACCATCTTCTTTATAATCCAAATGAATTAAAACATTTGCTGGGTTGATAGCCAAGAAAAAATACGTATTTTGGCATTGACTGAGCATTTTTTGGACGGTTTGGCTACACTCAGCCAACATTTCCCAATGACAACGACCACTCAAGAAAAGCCAAGAAAACGGTTGATCTTGTGGCAAACTGAATGAGTCAACTGGCCCTCCCCATGGGTAATGGATTGGTGATGAGTGCTGGCGAAAACTAAATAATAAGGCATTGATGAATCTCAACTTGGGTCGTTCAATGGAAGGTCGTTAACTACCGTCATCTCATCACTAATATAGCCTCTCCTCATATTTGTCCCGCTCTACAGAAGCTTATCTTTTCGCAATGATAGTCCTCAGGACACAAGGAATCTTTAGGAGCTACAATGAAGTTATTAAAGCCCTTTTAATTCATTCATTAACGCCAACACGTCAAGCCCACCTACTCCATTAAGGTTGCAATTAGCGATAACGCGCTGAGCAGGGATACATTGCACTCTTCGGATTTCATGCAAATAACTGTACCACCTTGCTATAAATATTTAGTATAATGCTAAGGTGGAAAGAGGACAAGCCCGTTACTTCTTCTCTGATCTAAATGAGATTTTCGCTTTTTAGCCCTCGTCACAAGAACTTTAGCCTTCGCGTGGAGATACATGTGCTTTGATCTCAACATCCAACCCAGCATTTTTTCTTCAATCCCACTTTCGATTAACTATTGTCACATCGCATCATAGGCATGAGCTGTGCTCCACCGTGGAGGGCTCACGTTGCAGAGCAACGTGATCGGAAATGTGTTTCTCGAAAAAAAGCAAATATTTCCAATAACGAAGTTGTAGTTGGATTTTGGATTCGAAAGTGATTGAATAAGAGAGTGTACACGAAAGATGTTCGAGTCGAGTGGGGATTTACGGGAAAAGAGATAAACAGAAAATATTCTCTCCACCATACCACCTCCCCACACCGTCGTCAGCACTATTGAACGAGAAAATGCTTTTGAGTTTAAGTATTTTTAGATTAGCCGTGTGCGCGGGAGAGAAGCACTAATCTCATTAGAGTTGCAGGAGAGCAGAGGCTATGAAAGGATTGGAAAAATTCGTGTCGTACGTAAAAACGTACATAAAAATGCCTGTACAATTACACATTAAAATTTAAATTACACGCAAATGTGCATACCTACTTTGTTTGTGCGTGTATTATAATTATAATGTAGACTACTAAAGTCTCCAGACAAGTTTTTTCTAAAGCTTATCTTGCTTGACGATGGATACAAAGCAGAGCAGATTTTTCTCTCCCCAAAGTATAAAAAAATTATATTACCGCTCGTAAAAGCCATTTTCAAAAAAAATCTTTTCCAAGGGAAGAGCAGATGTTCAGGTCTATTTTTGCCACCTTTTTTGTTCCAAGTTAGTATCACACGCAAGGCAAAAATCTTGTTTGGAAGGCTCTGTTTGCATATAAAAAAATTTTCGAAATGGGGTTCCTCGACTTAGAAAATGCGAGTGAGTTTATTCTAAAGGCCCATGACCCCTTCAAGTCTTTGTTTTGAAATATCTCAGCATCCCCTCTCCACCTTTTTCCCCTAGCACCATTACTTTTCATTACACATTTTTACCTTTCCCCGTCGTCAGCAGCATCATCGATTTTCTACCTTTTAAAAATAAACATTAAATCAGGTAACAAAAATTCTTTGTCTTGCTCAAGCTTAACCCAAACTTAAGCAGGCTGTAAGCAAACACCTTTTTTCCAGTTTTGTTTCTTTGTTAAACACCGATTGCAGCACCAGCACCATATGCATGCAAGACATCTGCCTCTTCTCCAAAATCTAAATCTTTATTTTGACTGGCAGACTGGAACAAAGAGCCATTCTTATATTTTTAAAAAGCTTCAAGCCAACTTTTTCAGAGATCCCTTTTTAAAACGTAGACGAAAGTAGACGCAGCCAAGCCAGTTAGTAAAAAAAATATTCTGTGAGGATCGAGCAGGGGAACAGTCTCCAAACATTTTCGATCACGCAATGCTTCATCTTTATCCTCTTTCATGATTATTATTATGACTCTTCTATCGCTTTTTCAGATAACGATGTTGTAGTCGATGGTGGTGGTGGTGTTGCTATGCTAGAGAGAAGCGAAGAGGAAGCAAAGAGTTCCTTTTTTTGTCTTTGTTCTTCACCTCTCCTCTTCTCGTATTCCTCCTCTTCTCCATCTTCCAGCCCATCGTTTTTTCCATTCAGCTGCCAAAGTGGAGCTATAAGAGTGCCACAGTGCTGCTGCCATCCAAAAATCTGTGTATCCGTTTCCAGAGGAAAAATGAGGAATCCACTTCTACAGATTGAAGAGGAGCTTTTAAGCAGGAGTACCATTAAAAACAGCAGGAAAGGATACCAAACAAAGAAAAAAAGGCTTTTCGTTTGGCCTACTAAAGTTGGGCTAGGTAAAATGCACATGCATTTAGTTAGACTACTTAGACTCCAACTTAAGCATGATAATATCGTATTATTATGATGGTGGTGGTGGTGGTGGTGAGGTAGTAATACGCACTTCGTTCACTGGAATGTAGACTGCAGACTAGATGGCTTTGACTACACACAGCGTCTCAACAAACCAATCGTCATTATTATTACCCTGCATAAAAAGTTGAAGTGCTGGCTGGGCCCACCGAACACATGCAGTAGTCCACTAGCTTTACATATCCTGTTTTGCTCGGAGTAAACACACAGACGCATAACAACAAATAATTATGCCAACTTAACAAAGGAAAACATTAAGACGAGAGCTAAGCAGATGTCGGATTTAGGGTTTCTTTCCAAGAATAATAAAAAAACAGGATGAGAAAACGATGAAAACACGCCACCACCACCAACAGAAACCTAACCCGAACGCTACAGAAAACCAAAGCGTAAGGGAAATATTTAAAAAAAAACTGCGTATTTTTGAGAAAAAGGTTGGAGCCCCCCACAGAAATTCAAAACTAAAACGATACGGATGACGGTGGAATAGAAGGGTACAAGGTGGATGTCACGTTATGGTGTAGTCATCATCATAAACCATTTTTTTCTCTCGTTTTAACTGTCCTGCATGCAGAAAAAAATGACATGACATATTTTAGCATGGCTTCAGTCCCCTTTTTCTTGGAAATGTATATTTCCACTGAATTTTGAACGTATTCACACATCCACCTTCGTCTTCCTTCGACCCTTTCTGCATGAGACGAGAGAGTCCTTTTCAAATGGCAAAATTTTTTTGTTAAGCTCTGGGAAAAAATATATTTGTGTAAGTTTTTTTATGGATCCCACCATGTTCGCTGGCGGATGGGTGAGGAAGGAAGCCTAAAGAATGATCAAGTATAAAAACATTCCCCTATATACTCCTTCGCGTTCCTTATAAAATACATTCGCGCTTGCTTTCGGCTAGGTTGACTCGACTGTTTTGTTACTTCACTTTTTTATGCCTTTTTATTGCCTTTGTGTACTTGCCATGCTACAGACATTAGGGATATACTCAGGGAATTCGTAGTTAGGTACGGAGAACAGTCATTTCATCATCAGGAAACAGGCAGAGAGGGAGAAGTGAAGAGGTGGTGGTGGTATTGGTATATATGGCGATGTGGTGGCGGAGTGAAGAGAGAACCTCAACAACAAACAAAGAAACCAGTGGAATGGTGTAGAAACGATTGGTTTCCGTATGCTGGCTTTTTCCTTGCCAGACCAGTGCTACGGCTTTATACAGTCATCACGAAATAAATGATGATGATGACCGAAGAGCGAACGGCAAAATTTCTATCAGTTTCTCTTGCTAGAATAATTTCAATTGTTGAACATGTTTCTCCCTTTTTTAGCAACAGAATACTAGATAAAAGCAGAACAAACTAAAGGCGAACTACGCAAAATGCAAAAAATACAATTCATTACATTTCATTTCCAAAACATTGTATGCAAATTCTCCTATTTTCCAAACCGACAACGACTGCTTCGCTGTTGAGAAGAGGTCTGTTGAAAACAGCTCAAAATATATTTCAAGTGGAATTCTCAGAAGTAGAACCAATACTCCAAAACTTATATCCCATCTGCAATGCGACTACAAAATTTCCAAAACCAAGAAATATAAAAGCAAAAACCTATGGGGAAAATTCACTCACGAAGATGCAATATTTTTTATTCAGCAGGCAAGGCAGAAGAGCTGCAGGAGAGAAAAAATAGAGTCTAAACTGGGGATAAATATTTATTGATATTTTGGATGGACAGGAAAACGTTTTTTCCCCTTACTCTCCGCAATAAAGCTTTTTGGAAGAAACCCAACCGAGCCGGCTTTTCCTTCAATTAAGGTGGCTTGCACGATGTTGATTGAGTGGAGACAGGAGACATGACAAAACACTCCATTTTACATGACATTTTATTATGCTTATTGATGTGCATGTTTACCAGGCCTTACTCCTTTCTAGAATACAGAATACCTTCACTCCCACGAATACCAAAAAAAAATTCGACGAAAGGAGTATTCAGCCCAACGTACACATCAATCATTACTAACTAATCATATCATCCTGGGATTATATTTGTCCTTTGGAAGGTTTTTCGTCAATGCCTTCGCATCTTCTTCCGGATAGATACAGCAAACATTCCAGGTGAACTGGGGCGATAGTACCCTTTTTGTGGTTTTCTTGTCGCTGCATGAGTCCTTCATTTAGTTCAAGGAGAGAACAGCATAAAACTGTGTCTTAAGAAAAATAAGTTCTCCTCCTTCGCCTAAATTTATAACGAGTTCAGTGCTCAAGACTCTTGAAAGGATGAGTAATTTGAGTAAGTCCAAACTGTTCTCATCCTCAGTTAATAACTGTGCAGTTTACAGGCCAACCTTCAAGACAAAAACGTTTCAAGCAATTTCAAGTTTTTGAGTTTAGTACCCTGAAAAAGGGCATCAAAAGGGCATAGCCTAAGTATCGTTTTTCTAAAGGGGCTTTATAGTCTCTACTAACGGAACTTCTTGAATAGTTGAAATAATAGAAGAAATCCTTCTTTCTTCGCACTCTGCACCTGCTCTAACTCTGCTCTCGTTGTTCTTTCACCATACCCTAAAAATAAGAGCTATTGATATGCTGCTGAGGCGGATAGCTTCATTCAGATCAACATCTCGTAACGTTATGTACATCATTATTACAATTTTTCGAGTTTGCAGTTAATCATAAAATAAATGAGAAGAAAGTTTACTTCATCAGCAATCAATTGATTGAGTCGGTCGATTCTGATGCTGATGTTGACAACAAGAAAAAAAAAAGTGGAATGCTATTAAAGGGCCCTATTTTCAAAAAACCAGCATACGAATAGCATCACCACCACCAAAACATGACCACCAAACAACACCATCATCATGCTCATTTGCTGCACACAAGTATAAAGTGGCAGCAGCACGACAGTTGCAGTGCAATGGCAATTTAACAATCAGCTCAGCAAACTGAGAGGAGAGGATAAGCTCAACAATTGCCGCACCAGCCGTGCATACAACAAACGCCTGCCCTGTTGCTAGGCCAGAATCCACTTCGTCATCATCAGCATATGGCCTTTAGTCGTCCCAATCCCAAACAAACAACAACAATGCAGCGAACCAAAAAAGTGGCTAGATATAATCCTCTANAACGCCTGCCCTGTTGCTAGGCCAGAATCCACTTCGTCATCATCAGCATATGGCCTTTAGTCGTCCCAATCCCAAACAAACAACAACAATGCAGCGAACCAAAAAAGTGGCTAGATATAATCCTCTAGAAGAAGCCAAAGGCAAAAAAAGAAGGAGAGAAGGAGACTCGTCGTTAATAACAAAGTCAGGCGATATGCCCATGTACAAAAAAGCCACAATGAGAAACGGAGGAGAAACGAGGCTGACAACAGCAAACAATAAATGCTCGATGTAATGTAATACGTGCAAATCAAATGGGAATATTTTTGCTGTTGCTGCTGCTCAAGCTGCAAAAGTTGCGCTAACAGGGAGAATTAATAGTATCTGCTTGCCTTTAAGAAAAAAAGAGGACTGATATTTTACACAGAGTCATTAATGTTCGCTATGCAGCATTGTTGCATTTCAATTGTTGGCGTCTTCGTCAGTTATGTAGCGTTACACACGCTTGAAAAAGTAACAGTTGACGCCATTATTGCTTCGCTACATTGCTATTGCCACAGTGCAGAGATATTGCAGCTACCTTTTGCAGAGTTATCTTTAATCGTAAGTTGAAATCAGCATCAGAAAAAAAACTTTACTTATGTTGTACTATAAAAGATGTATCATGTAGCGTTTTTTTGCAATTGCAACCTTCTTTAGTTGAACACAATAAGTACTCAAGTGAAGTCGTACATGCATTGTTTGAGAGGTGAACAATTGAGGAGAGAATTTTCTTTTCGCCCTTCACAACCAAAATTAACAGCGGAGATGTAAACGAACTGTTCTCTCAACCCTTCCAACTCTATAAACTCTGGCGACTTATTGCACACAAAATTCAATTCTAACTTTTGAAATGCATGGCATATGGTGTCAACGTCATTGAAAATGCTAATTAACAATCATCAGCAAAAGTACATTTCTATTAAAAATGTGCCCAAAAGAGTCTCAAGACTTTTTTTTAGCAGGGAGGTATGACTACTTTGCTCGCTGTCGGTTCTCAGACTGTAATCCTACATCATTCTGGAATTATAAAGTCAAAGAGGGCAAATCCAACGAACAATTTTCTGAGACGTGAGCAATATCGTAGAGCAAAAATCAGCAGAAATTTGTCACTTTTCTATTCACAAATGGTTATTACATTGAACATTGAAGATGACAAGGTCCTAAAACGTAGAGGATTATGCACACGATAAGCAAAATTTTTCCCTTGTTAAGGCCATAAAACAGTGTTAGAGTGGAACTCTCACAATGTCAGCGTCTTAGCGAGTTTTGCTCAATAAGCAATATTTCTAGCTTTTATATTTTTCACACTTTCGTGTTTTTGTTCGCAGGTCGCTTGTGAGCAGCGACAACTTTAAGCCCCACATTAAGGATTAAAAAGCCATGTTTTTTCCCAATGGCAAGTCAAGCCAGAGAAGGAGATTATCAAAATATATGTAATGCGCAGTTATCTACGTTTTTCCTGCTTTATTTCCTTTTTCTATATATATTTCACATTTATCTTACATGTTTTGTGCATAAAAACACAAAAAGTATGAAACCATGATTTTCTACAACAAAAATGAAACCTGTGAGTTCTGCGAGTATTTTTACCCATATGCGGAATAAACTGAAAGCTATATCTGCGTACGCGTTCTCTCGAATAACAAAACGGTCAAGTTATTTAGATTGAGATCATAGCTATTTTTTGTTGCCAAATCAAATCTAGTAATAAAATATTTGAGCATTTTTATACATGTTTGTTTTGCATAGAGCAGGAACAACGCAAAAATGTACAGTTTTGTAACTGCAAGTAATAAGGCTACAGCAAATGTGATACTGATAAGGATAAATTTCGTGAATTAGAAATGGATATCTATACGCACACCGCACAAACACACGCTAACAGCGATGTGATCACCATGATCTTTTCTGCATGTAATTTTCTTATTATTATTACAGCGCATGCATATCATTTTCTATAATATGGTACATGCAGCACATTAATTGTGTAGTGTGTAGTTAGCAAGTTGTAAACCAGGAAGCTATTTTCTGCACAGAAGTGGAGAGATCGAGAGAAGCATGCTCTCTACTCTTGTAGCCCCACAGATTTTGATAGACTACTCATTAATAAATACACTTTGCTTTTTATAACGATATTTGCTAAATATCATTTTTAGCAAGGACTTCGTTTTCGTTTCCCTCTTCACAGATCACAAACATGAATGTAATATTAACAAATTACTTATATTTCTTGTAGCAGTGGCTGAAAAATTGGTGTGATGAAGAAATACCTATGCAATTGAGCACAGACGGACATGTGTGTTGTGTAGATGACGAGAATGGTTATGAAAAATATTATTCTAGAAGCAAAAGAAATATTTCTAAGAATAAACTTTGTCAATTTCGTTACCAGATACCAGACACCAGAAATTGGATGAGAAAATACTTTTTTCACTTTTCCGATCTCCTACACGTTTTATCTTTGATTTTCACTGCACAAAAATAATTTCAAAATTTCGGAGTATTTCGCTTGTATTTTATCCAAAAAATATTTTTTAATTTGATAACATTATCACTCCAGTGGTTGTCATTTATAGTAAAAAATAGATTCCCCGTGAATCACTTTCTACCCCTTTCCTAGGAATTTTTTAACACGCACAACGCAAAAATCTATACGTAAGACTTTAAGCCTAGGATCTCACAAAATATGTTTTACTCACTTTGAAGAAATAAATTGCCTCCACAACTCAAACTATTTCGACAACCTGCACAATATTTTCAACTATTTGTATGGAGTAATTTATCTTACTTTCTAATCTAATTTGATCTAATTTGTTGATTTCTTAGTGAATTTTAACACGACATATTTTATCTCATTTGGATCTATTTCTAAGTAATATATTTTTCTATATTGCTCGCTATACGTAGATTTTTTCGGCTTATAGGCGTTTTTTTACCTGGATGAAATGTGTATCGCTGAGTCAGAGATGTTTGTAAGGCAGCAGCAATGAACGAACTGAGTTAGCCTCACTCTTTCCCTGCCTTTGTGTGAGCTGAAAGCGATCTTTAACGTGGTACGTGCCGCAGAAGTGAAGCCTGCTAGATTTTTTTTTATTAAAAAGCATAGCTAGGAAAGCAAGCTTCTGACTAATGTAATTCATGGGCATTATGAGAACATGCTAGATGGAGAGAAAATGGATATAGAAGCCAAGGATAGGATAGGGGGTTAGCTAGAAACTTAGTTATAGTTATCCTGGTTTTGAGCTGAAATGTTCTGAATGATAACTTCTGCGTGTTTGCCATGTACAACAGCCATTGCCATTTCCTTTCTCAATCGCATGGAAAAAAAAGTAATGCACCCCTTCTTCTGGTTTTACTCCCCTTATCATATCATATAACTGAACTCATGATATTCTCGATGCATAAAAGTTTCAACTATACTCATGTATAAGAGCTTAGCAA
>JAHZND010002386.1:0-11289 GCA_027744115.1 Acrocyrtus sp. NNG-2020
TACTCAGATTTCCTGTAATTTGCTTCAGGAAATTGCATTATGATGAAGTTTTTGAAACGAATATATAGACGTCGACTGACATACATTACTGGCATACTAAATATTTTAATTTTAATTTTCATACAAAAACTTACTGCCTCCTAAATTCAGTGAGCATGAAAAGTAAACATTGTTCGGCCAAAAAAATAATAATGAAATTTTATAATGAAAATGAAGTCGTCACTTTCAGACAAAGCTGAAGGTGTTGGCATTCGACTTTTGATGTCACAAGCCAATCAATGACAATCAACGGAACAGACAGATTTGCTTAGCTTTCAGCTTTCGTGAATGAAACGGCACTTCTGTTGACGCAACTATGTCGTGGTATTTCAAATATGCATTTAAGTCGTTGACAATATTGTTAACAAGTGGGGATGCTAAAAATGACACGCGCACGCAGGAATCAAATGAACACAGTTTGTAAAGTATGAATTGGGAAAATGCATGCACACACAAACATGCGTGTAACATGTCAGAGAGAGTGCTGCAACCCCGCGGAGCATTCGCAGCAGGGTGAGTTTTGAGGGTGAAATAAAGGGTTGAAACTGGTTTGTAGAGAGGGCATCTTCATACCATTTTCAAACTCTTACTACCAACCACTGATAAACGCTCCCCTTTAGGTGTAAGCTCTCTTTGAGCTCCATCCCGTAAGCTGGCACTTTAGATGAATTGTTCTTGCACTGTTGCAACATATTCTATTTTGTATTCTACGTGAAACTTTTAATGAAGTTAAATCGGTTTGAGTTCCTGTACTAAATGAACAGTGTGCTCTTTCGCCATTTGTTAAATTTTGAATTAAAAGAGAAACTAATGAAAAAAGGAATTTATTCAATCAACAAAATGAAGGAAATTAACAGCATTCCATAGTCCACTCCTTCCATCAGTGGATATTGCTATGTTGTGCGTTACCTGTCAGTGAATATGACTGACGTTAAAATGTTTTCGCAAAGAAACGCAGATAACGTTTATCCTCTTATTCATATTTAATATCTGTCATTCGAGCAGAAAAAAAAATTTATTTGCACTTTTGAGCTACCTCACCAATTACAAAATGTTGCAAACAACATCATAAAATATTTTTTGGCATTGCGTGGCTCCTGAAATTGGAAAAGAGAGACATCTCATCGCAATATACCCACGAATAATTAAGAAATTCTAAAAGGTTTTGCAATTATATGGGATCACGGCTGTGAACAAAGCGCAAAGCATAGTTTATGTAAGTAATATACAAAAGGGCGAAATTGCTGAAAATTATAAACACTTTATTAGTTAAAATTTTTTGTGAAAGGTTGTCATTTGTGCTCTCTCTACTGTTATTATTGATTCTCGCATATGGTTTTTTTCGATTTTTGAAAGGTCACAAGCATTATGTATGTCTGAAAATGTATTTTCTGAGTTTTGGCTGAAAATTAAATATGGATATGAGCAGGCAGACTAGGAGTCAATTTCAATTACGAATTTTTAGACCCTTTCATTAAACAGAAGCTTGATTACAGGGATGGTTGAAATAAAAGGTCAGTTCCAAATAAACCACGATGATGGCGTGTTTTCAAACAGTGGAATAAGAATAGCTCTATTTCGTTCTACTCCGTACACGATAATCAACTGAGGTAGGTCGAGCTGATCTCCCACGAAGAATGTTTGTATTTGGTTGACGGGCAATCTCAAGAAAATTTGTGAATCAGTTGATGGGTCGGCTTTCGCATTGTAGAGGGTAATACAGTTGTACAGACAACACATTTCTATTTCAACCCCTTCTCACAGTGAAAAAACAAAAAGGAAAATAGTTTTTCAAGACGAAAGACATATTTGCAGATCTTTTAATTAGCTCCTTTCATCTTTAGTCCTGCCAGAGTTATGTGTTGCCTGTTGAGTTGATTTGAGTTATTATAGGAGTTAAGCACGCTCCCTCCCATACTCATCTCCATTATATCACGTCACAGTCGTCATCATTGAATCGTCAAGTGAAGCAATCAAAATTTTCGTACGAAAACACGATATGGATATACTACCCGGCTGAGATGACCAATGGCCACCATAAAGATGCACGCCCTTTCCATTTCATATCATCTGCGGTTGCATGTTTAAAGAAACTGACGACGAGTGCAGGTCTGACATGACATGACAGGGAACAGACGAGATATTTTTTCAAGAGTGTATGACCCGCAAAAAGGGTTAGGCTGCTGAAGGAGGTACTCAGATCACAAAAAAATGATTGCAGTAAAGCTGTTGAAAGAATACTGTTTACGTCTGGATTATTCCAGGTCTTATGTGATGTCTAGTCTGGTGATCCTTCATTGTTTTTTCCATGTTGCCCACCTAGACTCATAGCTCAGTTGTAACAAGACAAGCAATATGTGAAGTTGTCTGGGTTTTTTTCTCCTCAAGTATTTTCGTCTGCTCCAGATCATGCATGTTTGCGCAAGCATTTTAACATTTTCTATCCCTACTCCTCATGTAATGATCTAACTGACTGATGACTATAATGACAGTTGTACGCATTTACTCCGTCATTCTTTCTGGATGGAATACCATGCAGGACAGCGTGTGTGCCTATTTGCAAAAATAAAAAATTGGTTTTAATTATTCGTTTACCACATTCACGGGAATTTCTTAATCTATGAGAATTGCTCGAAAAAAGTGGCCACATTTATGCGTTATTTTATTCATTTGAGGTGCGCACAAACTGACTGAATAACCATTTATTAAGTAAGCAGTTATTGCTAGTCATCGGAAAATGTAAAAAATCGTCTGATTTTTTTCCTCCACTATAATGAAAATGACGATTGCGTGTCGGAAGTTTCTAAGTGTGAATCGAAAGAAAGCATCAGCAATTGGCTAAAGTGCTCTTATAAAAACGTGAACCTTCCCTTCTGTTCATTATCTCGCGGAAAAAAATCTCAAATTTTTTCCGAAACTTAGTTGCATGCGTTCATGCCACTGAAGCAGCGTGTGTTATAATTATGGAGAAACCGAGGATATTTTTTTCAAATGCTAAAAAAATTTCATATTTTTTTCGAAAATAAATAATTAAGTTAGAGTTAATAACTCATTAAGATAGATTTTTTTTAAAAAAAATGCTATAGTGTGCATGAAGCGGTCTTTTTATTTTGCGTTCACAAAAGAATTTACTTTTACTTCATGATATAAAAAGTAGCTCGGGGATTTCATGAAAGATCCGGCATCTGTGCAAAGAATAGCACAGAAAAACAAAGAAACGATCTCTTCCACTTCGAGCAACGCGGCAACAAAACGGCGTCACTTTGCTAGGCAAACAGGATATGTGTATGTGAGTTTGCACTAATATCATTAAAATTCATGAACCATGAATTTTTTTGTCTCAGTTCTTCCACAGAACGGACTGTATGTTTTATGATAGTAATTGTCGCTAAAGTTTCCTTAATTTCTAGGTACCATTTCCGATCTGCTCCCTCATGCTACTTTAACGAATTTTCTGTGTGCCTACAAAACCAACTTACCAGCTAAAAGTTCCCTTTTTTAGGTTATGCAATGTAACCGTCATTTTTTTCTGTGAAGAGAACGTTTATATCCGAGCTGTCCCTATACTTTTGTACGGAAGTACACCTTCGCAGTTGACATGCGCATATCGAACGAATTGAATTGTTTTAAAGTTAACAAGTATAAAAAGTTACGTTTAATATCACTATATATTTATATATTCATAGTTGGCCGGTGTTTATTACGCTTTAAAATGAAATATATTGTTTCTAAAAAGTAGAGTGCAGCCAGAGCAGAGTGTTCAATCTACTCCTTTTCGCATGCAACATACAGCTCAAGAAGCATTTGAATTGCTTGTTTTACTTCTCGTAATTATGCTAATTAGCTCCATGATTTTTATGCGTAGCTACCTGGATTTTTCTTTTTATGACATTTCATTGGTCACTTTGCTTCCCGTTTGACTTCCTGTACTTTTCACCCGGTATTTTCTACGAGCTCATAAACTACACTCTTAATTTACATATAGAGCTCCAGTTGACATGTTTTACTGTTCATGGGGAAGTGAGCTTGGCTGTGATCTTCAATTTTTGTTTTAATAGAAAAGACTCATTTCTCCAATTTTGGCTAGTACAATGCCCTCACTAAAACAGGGATTTGAGGAGATGAAGTAAAAATTAGTTTTAAATTCCGGATCTGGTTGAGCCTTGAGCCATCTATTTTTGAACTTCTTGTCTGGGCATATGCGTAAGTAGCACAGGAAATTTAAGTTTCCGTGTCTCCGCGTTCGATTTCCATTGATAAAGAGACAGTGGAAGTACAGCGGTATGAGAGGAGCGAGTATAGGTGCATATTTAGGTATATGTAGATATTTTTTGTGCGCATAATTTCCTCGTGTTTCCATTGAATGTGTGCCTGCTTGCTCTCATGTAAACTGAGAAGGTAACGGGAACTACCTAGTTGTTTTGTTCTGTAGTGGGAAATCTTTTGAGCAAGAACGGTGAAGATTTTAAAATGTAATCCTCTACTCCGAGTTGGAGACGTTTTGTGGCAGGTTATACCTCCTGAATGATAATATTCATTTATTATACAACTTCCTCGTTCTTCATGCAATATTATGCTGATTTACATATGCACAAAACACATTTCTGTAAACGCTACCCATATCGACAACAAAACAAGCTTATCCAAACCCCTCTTCTGACGAGACGAAAAAGGAGGAAGATTGTACGTGATCTCAATACTACATTATCTGGGTGTAGTTGTTTGTCCCTTGTTCCAATTTTTCTTCTGGTGTCTGGAGCTGCAGTAGGATAAGGAACTTTTTTTAAAAAAGATTTTCATGCTCAACTCTTTAAGCAATTCACGTAAAACAAGGGGCATTAGCGTATTAAATTCTGAGCTGAAAAAAACTCTCAAATGTGTGAGAGCCCTACCTACACACAAAATTTTAATGACAATGGAGAGAGTGTGATAAGATAACCATTAAAATTAATATTTTTGGAACCAGCAGATCACGTTACCTTATATGAAATATTTTCTTACAAGATAAGTTTGACATGTAAGCATCATGATTTTGCATTCGTACATAAATCAAGTGACAATTTGTGATGCGAGAAATGTGAAATCTCAGACAATTTCAATGTTAAGTAGTTTTGTTAGGTAGAGCGCTAGCGTTAGCAGAGTAGGTATGCGATATGTACGTTGGTAGCTGTCTTAAAAATCAAGATTTTAGTTCTCTGAATTGCTAGATGATGCGTCTGCCCTTTTCTTTGTGACAACTCATGAAAACTAATTGGCAAAAGATATAACAGCTCAACTAAGCGCAAATCTTTTGACATCATCTAAATATATTCAGAAAAGACTTTGTAAGTACAATGTACAATGAGCACACTAGCGCAGTGCATGTCTGTGCAAGAAAGAAGGCTGAGATGCTACAATGTATTGATGAGATCATCAATCATTTGTCAATCATCTTAAAATGTTTTTAAATCTCAGTGATTTTCGTGTAACTGCGATAGTGCCACATTAAAAGATTAGATTCTCTGCATCCAATTGACTCGCCTACACCACTCCTGAGCACTCATCTCATCTTTTAGAGCGATGTAAAGGAAAAGGGTAGAAAGCGGCAGTTGAATTCGTGTTGACACCTTAGTTGACAAGTGACCAGTCTTGTTTTATATGATTTTCAAAAGAAATACCTTCGATTTTATGGATGTGCCATTATTTTGAATGCATTTTTTGTTTGACTAGAGCATGACCGTTTTGCACCACTTTAGAAAATTTACAAATGCTTAGCGTTCTACCAAAATAATAAAATACATGAAAATCAAATGAGCACAAAAACTTGCTAACTATTTACATTTATTACTTGATGTAATGTTGATGGAATCCTAACCCTTCGTTTTTTTTATTTTTTTCAGGTAAGAGACGAAACATACCTTTCAGTAAGTTGTTGGCATTCTTCCATCATCCATCTGTATTCGTATCGTTTTGATGACTTTTTACTTGAAATTCGAACGTGACTCTCAAACAAAACATTTCCACACTTATTATGCAAAAAAATCCACTACCACTATACCAACATACGACGAAGACTGCAATTAGAACAGGTATTAATTTTTTTGGTGCAGAAAAATTATCTTAAGACAAATGGCAGGATTGATCAACAGACGAAATAGAGCAAGATGAATAAATGACTGCGCACAAATGCGTACGAATGGGTATATAATGGGTGGATAAATGCTCTGCATAATATTCTATCACATCAGAAGAGCCTTTACAATTTACATGCAACTCCAGAGGCAGAATGTATTTTTTTGAAAAAGAGATTACTCTAATCCTCTCTTTTCGCAGAGTAATTTCTGTTAACAGTTTTTAGCAAGAAAATTCATGTCTGGAGACACACTCATAACAGCATGAGATAAATTGCTTGGAGAGGAATAAAAAAGCTTAATAATCATCAAACCTTTCTTCGGGCTCCCCTTAATTACTGCTTTTTTTCTTTTAAACTGCCGAAGTATCCATCTGTGTCTCTGGACGCTGATAATTAAACTTATTCATCATCACCATCATCTTCAGCATAGTCATTGAATAATTAACAGGATTCCATACGGGTTGCGCCACTTCTCTCCTCTCTCTCCGTGAGAATGAAATTATACCGGCCAAGATTGTGAATGTTCAAATTAATAGTGGAGGAGAGGCAAAAAGAGTCGTAGGCAGACATAAGAGAAGAGTCGTGTATTGATTTCAGATTTCAACACTTAAGAAAAAATACATTGAAGAGGACGGACATTAGGGCGATTTTTGATGATAATGACTTGCATTATCAATAGTTTTGTGGGCTAAAATGTGCCGCTCTCTTAATGTCAAAATCTAGGGAAAAGGGGTATACTACTGAGACTAGTTATTATATCCTTATTAAATCCGCGCCTCTGGACTGTATTTGATGGTCGAAAACAATAACTTATATAATCGTAAATTCATTATGCTATTCCTTGCAAGCCTTTTTATTTGTTGAAGGTTACCGTTACAAGAACTTTGCTGGAGACAGTGCCACTGTCGCATTTCATAATGGGTAGTTGAAGAAAAGTAATTAAAAAATCTTCAGTGCCTATATATGATGAGTGCTACTTAATATTATGGATTTTCTACGCTCAATATAATGAGATGGCTTAAAAGTAAACTCATTTGAATTATTTTTTTACCGCGCCGCTGCGCCGGTTTTTATCTGGAAAAGATGAGCTTTGATATGTACTGATAATATTTTTAGAAATTTCCATTATTTGCAGTACACTGTTTCTTATCGGTTCTACACGTATGAAATTTATGAAGAGCAAGTATGTTCTCTTCATACGTGTGAACGTGAGACGTTGTGGTACATAAATTAAGGCGAGATAAGCGTCCGAAAAAACAACTCTAGTAATTAGAATGCTTAGATAAATTTGATTAGTACTAAGTGTATATACATATACAGGTACTCTCACTCCGAGGGAATTATTACTTTCCACAGTCCAGTAAAGCTAAGATCATTTTTTAAAAATCAGGTTCGTTTATTTCCACTCCTGTCAACCAGAACCGTATATTTTGCCTAGGCAGATATCAGTGCATATATCTATATCAGTGAGTATTGTATGAAAAGTAAATTCTTCCGCTGTAACAAACATCTGCTCGAAGTTTTGTAAATGGTAGCGTATTATTTTTTATTTCTACAATTTTTTTAAAAAATTCTTTTTTATTCGATCGCCAAAAGCCCCAACGCACGGAAAAGCTTTTATGTAGGCAAGCATGCATAAATCGTCAGATAAAACACCCCACTGGCTAAGGTAACTGTAGCCATTTAGCATATGTCCGTCATATCAATAAGTAGCTGCATACAGTATCCTCGCTGCTTGCATAGCGTCAAACTGTGTTTTGAAAGAAAAGACTTGCATTTTTATGATATTTCATTTTTTCCGAAAAAAATTGAATTACATGACACTTGTGTCCATTCATTCAAATGAGGTGAACACCGGTTCAAATGTCTGCCAGCGGAATACCGGCACAAGTACACAAAACCAAAGTAGCTCTTCCTTGAAACTCACCATCTAAAAATCCCTTTTAATGTTCGCAATGAAAGATGCACTCCCCAATCCTTTCTCTTGTGCTATGCCCATTCCATTCTGATTTCGGCAGATGCATCTTTGTTTTTCCCCACCCTAGATCTATGAATGGGCACATTTTTTCGAAAAAATGGACAATGGGCACTTTTGTCCAAAACTCTTTTGTCAATATATTTTTTAAAACACTGAGCGCTATGCAAATGAAAATTAGCGTGAAATACATGACTCACACTGAAAGCTGCCTAGCGCAGCATTTTCCCCATTAACGTTGAATGAAACGTGCCAATTATAACAGTTTTTATTCAGTCCTCTCAATTCCACTATTTTTATGCGGCAGTAAATGTGAGATAAGCACAGCTTAGAAAGCATAAATTTTCACAGCCGTATTATCACCGAAAGTAACTGCAGTACATGATACATATGCCCCTCACCAGCATCAGATTTTTACTGCTGTGGAGAAATAGCTAAATATTTGTATTTAAGGTGTGCAATCGCAGGGTAGCAATCATGATATGTCATCAGAGGAAATAGAAGATATCATCCTTCATCGCCTCCGATAATCAGCATCCTGCTTTATTAGGTTGCCCCTGTGAGGCTCATCATTTCTCCAATAATCGTTTCCAACGATCTCGATCCACACATGAAACCTTTTTCTTACTTCTTACGGCCAGCGAGACACTCCTCGTACCTCTTCTGACGAGTGACTGACTGACAATTTCAACAGAGACGATACCAGCCGGCTCTGAGTCGCGATAAGAGAACAATTTTTCCCTCGGTACAAAATCCACTGAAAGAAAAGAGACTCCCTCAGCACTGTAACAACATTTGAGTAACCTTTTCCTAATGAGAATATACACACAATCCGTACCGATCAGACCTTAATACAGATATCTAGGGTACTCCTTTGAAAGTGCTGGGAAGAAATGCGCCAGCATTTACAATACAATAGTAACAATATTCATTTTTATATGGGACGACTGAGACTGGGATAATCTTTGCTCACTGATGTAAGGTAAGCTCCATCTCCATCCATCCCGATCGTAAAGGAAGCAATCTACGTATTAAAAAATATACTTTTGCTCACGAGCTTGATTGTTGCAAGGAAAGATAAGGAGTAAGGAGGGAGTCTGCTCTCGTGCACAATACCCATATATTAACGTGTTTTTTATATTTACGACGATGATTTTGTAAAAAAATTACAATACAATACAAATACAATATCATATTATCACAATCCCAGCATTGCATTTAATATCTTAAGCATAGTAGTAAGTCGGCAAAGGCTTAGAGCTTCTTGTTAACTAGGCGTATGTGTTAAAGGCATCCCAGAAAGTATGCGTAAAGGAGTAGCTACTGCGTGAATCATACTCGTGTAGAGTGATGCAACGTTCTATGAGGAGCACATATCATACCAAAAATATATCCAAGTTCATATCGAGGTAATAGTAAAAGCACACAAAACGCTCTGGGTTCTCCCTGTCCAATAAAAAAGCACAAAAAAAAGTTGAGACGAGTGATATGGAGTTTTTTGGTATGGGATTGCACTGCATTATTGCATACCTTCATTTATAATTATGAATGTATGAGGAAAAGCGTATAGTGCAGAGTCATACCGTTGGTAATAACCCTTTACTTTTTCCAGGCACTTTGAAAAAGGCATGCATGCATACCTATACACTTTTACAGAGCAAATAAATAGGAGTCCAGAAAAAAAGATGAGAATTTTTTCCAATTCACACAATGCAATATTAGTGAAAAAGTGTACACACCTCTCTTGTGCATCGAAACGAGCCAAGTAGGTCTCTCTTTCTCTCTTTTTTCCTATATAGCCAAATTGTAAAAGACAGAGTGGAGCTCAGAACACCACAATTTTTATCAGAAGACACATAAAGCAAAAATCAAATATAAAGCGAAAAAAGAAAAAGAGAAAAAAAGAACCGGTTTGAATAAGATAGAAAGACAGTGATCATCGTCATATCACTACCACAGATTTTTTCTTTCCTTTGGAAGCACCACTGCTGCATAGTAGTAGCTCTCGTAGTAGAGTAATCCCCTCTTCAATTTTTTTAATCTCACGTCTCCCTTGTCCACGCACAGTGAACGGAGAGGAGTGAAAAGGAGATCGGACAAAAAAAAGTTTTTAAAAAAGTACGCAAAGAAAAATCAGACTCTCACTCAACAGCCCATTGTCCATGCAGGCACGTTTTTTCTGATTTTTTCCCCTTTCCTTTCGTTAATAACCTGACATGGGCCAGAGCCGAGTATTACCCTACCACAACATTCTCTTCGCTTGAGTTGAGCCTGTTTGAACTTTTTTTTAAATGTAAATTAGACAGGAGCCCAATGTCCATTTTTTTTACGTACGTACATGTCCAATTGTGGTCAAAAGATAAAAAAAAACCGAAGCTAGCCGTTGATCAAATAGTACAAAAAAGTTGCATTTTTTATCCCGGCTTTTTCTTATCACTTGTCCTTTACTCCTCAAATGTCAACTTTTTTCTGCATCAATTATAATAGCCAAAAGTACAAGTTTAGAGGAACCAGCTGCAATAATAATAACAATAATTTTAATCAGGACAGAAAATTCACATCACTGGTTTTATTAGTACTCAAAATTATTGAAATATAGCAAGGAAAGGTTGTAAGAGCAAGCAAACAGGAAAGTGTGTGCATCTGGTTTTTATATACTTTTATGCAGAAAAGTGACTGAAGCAATTTAAGTGATTGTGCATGTACCAGCTTGCATTCAGAGGAGAAAAGAAAGAAAAAAAACTGGACGTGATGTATAAGTCAAGTGCTACTATTGTTGTTCCTGGCATGTTGTTTTTTTTAGTGACGCAACTTATTGTTTAAATAACCCATTATTAGACCATTAACGAGTTTTAGTGTGATTAAACATTAGAGACTAAGAAAAAAAGCGGATTTTTTTGCAAATGTCATTTTTGCACGTATTTGACAAATCGGACGTATATTGTATAGAGTGCCCATGTGAGAAAACAATTTTTCCTCTGAATAGTCATTAGCAAACTGCTTTGAATTGTGAATTAATTTTAAAACCGACATTAATAGTACTTAACGTAGGCAGTAACTATCTTTTTTACGGCTACTGTAACAGTCATCAAAAAAAAGGTTTCTGCAGAGAAGGAAGAAATTGGTCCACGTGTGAAGTGAGAGAAAGGAAGTGTGGAAAAAA
>JAHZND010002386.1:11365-26873 GCA_027744115.1 Acrocyrtus sp. NNG-2020
GAGAAGGAAGAAATTGGTCCACGTGTGAAGTGAGAGAAAGGAAGTGTGGAAAAAAAGACAGGCTCTCTCGTCTCTCACTGCAGCTGACTGAGAGTGCGTTCAGAAGCAACCGATCTCTAAGCTTTTATGCAATAGTGTAAGTTTTACTCAAGATTTTTATTGTTACCATTTTTTGAAAGCTTCCGTATTTCTCGCTTTAACAATAATGTAAGCAACAAGTCTGTAGTCCATGTAAGTATGAAATTTAGAATTTTTGCACCGGCCGACCGGCAGTTTGCAGCCGTGATCATCAATACATACTACTAGAGCAATCCCTATATGATTATGCGTTATAGGCTCTTACTGTCTTGCAACTTGCAAGAGGGTGTTATTACGTAGTCAAATTTATATTTACAAAATAAAAATCCGGAATTTCACGAGCCATGATTTTTTTGCACCAGAATAGGTAAAATATCTAGCTGGTGGCGCATTTTTCGGGATAAAGTGTATACTTAAGTGTAATTTAGTGTTTACGAACCATGTAGCAAGTTAGCAGTTTCGCTGCAGCGGAGGAACGCAAGAACTCCTCCTCGGCGAAAAATGCAATGATACATATTATGTGTGCATACACCTGCATACGGCATTCCGTGTAATATTTATTTATACGCGTAACACCACACAAAGCTAAAAATTGCTTTTTAATGTTACAGCCTATATTAAAGAGGGATTCCTTAGAAAAAAGTTTTTTTTCGACTGCAATTATTGTTTTTGCTATTGCAAGCAGCGTGACCAAAAAGCAGTATCTTCGGTTTAATTTCTTGCTGATAGGGATCTCGTTAAAAATCAGAAAATAATCAGAAAAAAATATATATCGTTAGGACGATCTCATCCTGAAAGTCTGCTGGTGCGAAATGCATACCTACTATCCACACACACAAATATACACACATACATAAATATAATTTTAGAAACTGTGCGAGTGCCTGCTGCATTTAACGAGGAGGTCTCGTTCTTTGACCTGACCATTGGATAGGAAATGTAGAAAGGAGGTTTTTCTTAGTTTGAATAACAGAAAAATGAAAAAGTTTACACGATCACCATTAATTGCAACAGGAAAAGGCTGATGTTTTGAAACTGTGAACTCCATTAGTATCTTAAGAGGACTTGAACTATGTACGCACATATATACATACGTATCGACTTAGGCACATCAAATGCGTAAAAAATAACTCCATTTGCGCTTTAAAAATACCTTGTACCCATCAATTATACATGTGTCTCATGTGTAGATTTAAAAACTGCCTGAGAACAAAGTCAAGTCAGGGAAGGAGGTAAAATACGTCATAATAACTTTACCTTTACTCCGAAATTATAATAATCCTGCAATAAAACAATCAAAGAAAATTGGAGTCGGGTCCTCCTGTCATAAAACCCCTTTTTGGTATTTTGATGAAAAGCAGTTGTGGGAGTGGATAGACTTCAAACGTGAGGAATATTTAGATCAATGCCAAAATAGAGTAACTAACTAGCGATAAGAACTCGTGTAGGAAATATCATGGAAAGTTGATCCTATTTTCAGGCAGGCAGTCAGTCAAAACATTTGGATAAGTCCGAGAAGGAGATGATAATGGTGGTGGAAAAATGATAGAAATGATATACCTAGTGCAATGTATTAAATGAGTGGTCAAGAGCAAAGAGAGAGAAAAAAATTATGCTCGGTGGGTGAAAGAACGTGATCTGGGTTCCTTATTAATCGACACTTTTCTTTCCTCTATTTTTCCCTCTTCCTCTTAATGCAACACAGGAAACCAATACAATGTATGATGTACTTAGCATAATGGTAGCAGAAACGAGAACAACTTGAGCATCACAATTGCATAAAAGGAAGGATGATGAGGAAAGAATGATTGTTACAGTACGGTAATAAGTACTAAATGTTGTTGATGTTAGTTGATGATCCTCTTTGTTCCGTAGTTCTTCTGGTGTGGGTATGCCTACCTGTGTAAATTCTCTTTTCTGAGGAATAGCCAACATATCATAATCAACGGAGGTGTTCCTGTAACATTGATGAAAATAAATTTTGATGGGTTTCTGTAGTGAAAATGAGCATAAGTTGGGTGTGCGAAGCAAAAAAAAGTTATACGTCAACATCATCTCACCGTGCATAAATCCTTTAGTCCAGTTCATAGTAATCATGCATTATTACGTAGGCTCCAGTCCAGTCCAGTCACCGTCACTAGTTCAGCAGGTCTCTTGCTGTGAAAAGTGGACTGTTTAGCTCAACATATCATCAAGCAAGCTAGGACGGCTCTTGGCGCACTCTAGACCAACTTTTTCAGGGCAACACGTCGCCTTTCATTCAAGTTTCGGAAATGCACTGTTGGAAATATGTATCTGTCCGTATGCCGCAATTCACCCAGAACATCGGTTTAGTCGTATACATTTGCATTAAACTGCATTGGTCCAGTTTAATCAGCTACGCGCTCGGAAACTCTGTTCGATGTAGGCATAGGTCATTTCAGTAGGAAAGAAAGTAAAATTGGGATGGCGAGAGTGAGAAGAACTGAACAGAATGCATAACCAGCTCCTCTCTTACTTCCGTTATATCATCATTCTAATAGGCTCGTGTGAGCATGCACGTTCTGTATTGACAGTGATCGCTAACTGCTTTCTGAGTAAAAACCTCAAACCGTTTTAAATTAGAGTGGCAGGTAAACGAAAATTATCTTAATAGATCACGAAATATAGAAAACATGACAGGAAGTTATTGACCTTCAGCGTTTATTCCAAATTATCCATAAAAAAGTTTAAACCTTTTCATAAAATTTATCTTGCCAGTGTGCAATCCGGCTGTTGCATCTTCCACATCATTGCGTCCCTTTCTGCTCCACAATTTCATTAAATAATCATTGCTTCTGGAATCGGGAACTGACAAAAACTATCGAAAATGCGGAGCTTTTGTAGGCAGCCGTTTCAACCACGGCTTCGGTTCAGATTATGTTCAGTAAACAAAACAAGTAAAAATAACTTTGAGCTCTCCATTTCACGGACTAGTTAGGTTTCAATACCCAAATATAGCGTAAGCAAACATACAAAAAGTCCCAATACTATTTACAGGTTCTGCACTGTACGGTGCTGTATGTGCTTCGTCCATTTTTTTATTTTTTGTTTGGTTAGATAACACGCATGTATACGCTATTTTTACAACTTCTGAAACGATTGGTTGTCAGCACCGCATGCTATAGGAAAAAGCTTTGTGTGTAAAAAATATAAAAAAGCGTGAGCAGGGAATGTGTTGTTCCTCCCCGAAATATGAAATGATCTAAGGGGAAAAAATATGAGTTTGCTTCCCGAAACCCGCATTTTACTATCAGTTATGAAGGCATAAAAAAGGGGAGAAAAAAAGCTCATTGCATACTGTTTCATTATTTCATTTCACAGTGCGATAAAAAATTGGGCTTCCATTTTTTCTCCTGTAATATATTGTTGCAGAGGAAGGAGAGAGAGAAAAAAATGATCCGGAATGAAAAAAATATATACGTAAAAATACGTAGTAGGGGGAAACTGAAAGTCGGAGCAAGTGAACATGGAGCAGGCGATGCATGCAGGAAGAGACGTGAAAGGGAACTAAAGCTACAAGTCAGATGTGTAGGGAGATCCCGGGTCTGGGTTTTAGAAAAGCGGGGTGGCTCGAAGAAAATTGGGAGGAGGGATTCTTATCCAGCTAGGAAAACGCCGGCGCTCCAACCAACTTTATAACCGAAGAGACTGCGAAAACTTTCACTCGTTCCCTTTCTTACTAGTAGTGCTGAGTAAAGATAGGGTCCATATAGATAGGTTCATGCTTCCTCTGAAATAAAAAAAAAGTATATAAAATGCATAATAAAGTGTGTGAGCGCATATACAAGAGAACACGCCGCTGCTTCGGCTGGAGCAAAAAAGCTGTGGAGGTTATACGGGAACGGTATGGGAGAGTAAGAGTAATGTGGTGCTCCTACACGCTAAGATCTATTCTGACAATACTTAGAAAGGAATGGGAAAAAGAATGAGAAAAGGCTACCGAAAAAGCTCTCCCTGCTTTTTAGTGAGGGGAAAATTTTTTCTTCCTTACACTGGAGTAAGTAAGGGAGCGGAGTCCAGAGAAAACGTTAAGAGGGCAATGTTGCCTGGCTGTTTGTGGATACGATACTTCTTTTCCCCTTCTTTTCCCAACACCAACTCTCTTCCATACACTGTTGCCTTTATGTGCCTTCCCTTTACTTATTCCGGGTTTAGAAAATTTTCGCACTTTTCTCGGACAGCTTATAGAAATAGATAGGGAGAGAGTGAGTGAGGGAGACGGCTGTATGTTAAAAATGTGTATTGTATGTAAGTGTTTGTAGTATTAGAAGCCTAGGCTGTCTCCACTAATTCTTCATGTGTACGTAAGAAGAATGGAATAGTTTTCTCCTCAATCTTTTCTCCAGCAGTAGTTTCTCACCAGACCCAAGAATCTGGAGAGAGTAAAGACAGGCACCGTCTCCATCTTCCACTTCACTACGGCATGTCTATTCAGTCATCCCGGATCTGTGACTCTTTTCTCGTTGCGGAAAAAAAGTACCATAGCACGTTGCATGGAAAATACAATTTTTTCTTGCGACTTATACCAAAAAGCTTATAGTCTCAAGTTTCCCCAGTACCGTCATTTTTTTCATCTAACATCAGAAAACAGTGTCCGTCGTGCGGTGTCTTTCCATATTTGAAGGTGTGTGGCTAAAAATTGTTCAATTTAGCTGAAAAAATTATAGAAAAAATATTAGTAACAGATTTTCCCTCGCATCTGAAAAAAATAGACTGTGCAAATTACGAATCAGTATTAACTTTGTTTCTGTGTGGGTGATCAAATTGCTAGTCGTTCTGCTAAAGTGAACTTGAACATATTTTTTAATCTTTAAAAAGTTGTCCTTTTAGAAACAGGGTATAGGAATTGAAGACAAAATGTCACAGCAAACAGTTCTAGTCTGAATTAGTCAATGTGCGAAGAATTCGAGAAACTGGTTATTTGTTGAAAAGAGTCTGTTCAAATTTTTTGTGTGAACCTGTTGGACCTGCTTTTGCGGGTCCCTTGAATCAGTCAAACTGCGTCAAAAAATATCCGCGAGGCCAGTAATGACCTCGTCGACACATGTTCATCCGCTATTTGCAGCGTTTGCTGCAGCAACATCAACTAGTGGCGGACTTGGAACTGTCAATAGTTCAAGCTCTTCCACATCTGCTACTACTACAAGTACATTTCCATCATCCTCCAGTTTGAGCATAAGTCCATCCGGAGGAAGTAGCAACAGCAACATTAACAGCACCTCCAACACTAACAGTCCAAGTGGATCACCTGGTCTTTTCGGACTTGGACTTGGCAATGTGACAATCACGCCTGTGGTCACTAGTTCAAACTCTCTTTCCTCGTTGGCTACATCACAGCAACAATCAATGGTGCCAAGTAGCTCAACTGCAAGCAGCTCCAACTCAAGACACATCTTCTCACTCTTCTGTTTCTGCACAAGCTGCAGCAGCTGCTGCACTAGCATTGGCTTTGTCCGGCAACGCGAAGAATGAAGACAACGATGATGTCGGGTCTCCTGATCCGGAGTCACCTCCACCCTCGCCTGGATCTCCTCCGGGGAGCCCTGACCCATCCACTACAATTCCAATGTCATTACCAATTGCCGTGTCACTTGCTAACAGTGTTATTAGTGGGAGTGGAAGTAGTAGCGGCGGAAGTAACACCAGCACTAATTCTAACACAGCCCTCACAATGGCAGCACAACAGCAACATCAACTTCGTGCACTCGCAACTGGTTTGACAACTGCAATGGCTGCAGCTGCATCCCAAAATAACAATCCAGGAATGGTGGCAGCCGCCGCTGCCGCTTCGAAACTGATGGAAATGTCGCCAATTGATGACCTCGTCATGACGGAAGTTACTCAACGGCTTTTGAAGATGAACCAAGAGCTCTGGCAACAAGGAGTTGCAGCCGCTGCAGCAGCTTCAACTAATGTAACGAACACTACCAACAGCAATTCCACAGCACCCACTTCATCTTCTTCTGGCTTAGGAGTGCCAAATAATTCTTGCTCTTCCAATAGCTCATCTTCCCATATCCCTTCATCGATATCGGGCAGTGGGCATGGTCACTCCGCTTCCACCTCTACTACTACCAGTAGCGGTGGAGTTGTAGCTAATTCGTCCGTATCTCCTGGAGGAATTTCTTCTGCAGCATCGGCTGCCGTAGCGGCGGCTGCAGCCCTCAATGCTTTGAACGCTGGTCAGCAGCAGGTCAATGAGATCAAACTGGCAGAGAAATTAGTCAACGAACTGGCTTTACAGGTTAAGATCAAATTACCACTTCCAGCCTTTTTTGTGCTGTGTACTTTTTATTTCGTTCGCACACAAATTTTTCAATCTGGAAGTTTCTGTTGCGTTATTAGTTCAGTTTCGTTGAGTTTTGTATGCTTTTTACTTAAATTAATGTTTTGTGAATTGCTTGCTCAAATAAAGTTTTATTTTTTGTTGATTTTACCACCGTATTTTTAACGAATTATTTTTTATTGTGTTACGTTTCATATGCATTTAATGAGCGTTATGCCACGTATACCTATGCAATTTTATAAACTTGTCGTCCTTGATTCACTTTCTTGAAATTTTATCATGGTCACGTCCGTTCTCAAATTATGCCTCATTTCGTTCCTTCTTGGTAATCCTGGTAATAAGCAGCAGAATTTTATAAACTTGTCGTCCTTGATTCACTTTCTTGAAATTTTATCATGGTCACGTCCGTTCTCAAATTATGCCTCATTTCGTTCCTTCTTGGTAATCCTAGTAATAAGCAGCAGCTTGTAGGTTCCGGACTCATCAGAACTTCTTCAAAAACAGAAAGTATAAAAAGGTTTGAGTCAGACCGCACTTCTAGGATAACTTTCCTTTCTAGAAATGACTTTTAAAACTGGGATTGTTTCTTGAATGAATTTGTAGCTTGTTTCATTCAACCACCCACAATGACGTATTTTCAAGTGTCTGTCGAATTTTATCTGTAAAATTGTGACTTTAAATTCATTCTTATTCTTATAAAATGATTCAAATGAATTTGTAGCTTGTTTCATTCAACCACCCACAATGACGTATTTTCAAGTGTCTGTCGAATTTTATCTGTAAAATTGTGACTTTAAATTCATTCTTAAAAAATGATTCATTTCACATCCCTCGCGCTTAATTGTAAATTCATGTTCATCAAAGTCACCGAATCAGTAAATAATGAGACCTAGTTCCAGTCTTTTCAAAGTACAGTTATACTCTGCTCATTTCAAGTGCGACTGCGACTCTTTACCTAATCTTAAATCATCAATAATACGGCAATAGCCACTTTCTGGTTTTCCTTAAAAGTCGTGATGATAATGATGGGAAAAGTGAATGCGTTGAAAGTACAAGTTATTTTGGGTAATAATGAGTATATGACGTAGAAAGGCAAGCTAACTTGTCCCATATCAGTCAGCACGTTGGTGGGCCTGCTCATCCTATTTTGAAACAACAAATTTTAGCCTTTAAGGAATTTCTTAATTAAGTATGAGAAAGATCTTGGAAAATATAGAGAATGCACAGGATCCAGCTTCACGTTTGACTTTTCAAATGCATAATTAGGAGATAAAAGCACTGTTTTTGATTTCACTAATGAAGATGAGATGGTGTTCTGTGCACTTATAGGTATGCATAATGCATCCTTACCTAAATGACAAAAACAGCTTTCTCGCAGAACACCGAACAATTGAAGCCTTAATGCATGCATGTGGGCTAGAGTTTTCATACATGAACTGAATGATAACGTGTGCTTTCACATTTTAATGAGCGTACAAAAAAACTTCTTAAATGTCAAAAGCTGCTCCTAAAAATTCAACTTTTTCGATGATGAGAATAGCACGGTTTATTTTTTCATATATAATTTTTATTCGGGCTGACTGGCTCGCAGCAATACTGTTGTATTCGAGATAAACTAGTAAGAAAGGAAAGGTTTTATAAGCTGGCTTTGAGAATTCGATTGATTGGTAATAATGATGGCGATCATAATGCAGCTCGGTTTTTTTACTTCCACCGATGTCAGATAGTGCACTAGTTGCAATGAAAATTTTGCATAGAGGAAGCAAAAAAAACTAGCAACATCTGGTGAATGCAGCTCTTTAGCAGCAACTTGGTTTCTAAAAGTTTTCATCGAGTGGGATAGAGAGAGAGAATGGAGAACTATAAAGCAAAGTTTTTGTGGCTTGTGTGGAAGAACAAGTCCAAATTTGCGTGTAGGTAGGTTATCTTTCTGAATGTAAGAGAATTTTTGTTGCTTCTTTGGATTCTTCTCACAATCATTTCTGGTACGTTCGTTCATAGAAAAAGAGAATAATTTTTCAGTGAGTGATGTACATATCGTTGGCATTACTCTTGACATGGATAACCACCTCAACCAGTTCGACTGTTATTAATCATACCCAATTTCAGAAGGATGCATGTTGAAAATTTGCAAGTGCTGCATGAGAAAAAAAATTATCATAAAAATCATGCACACTCATACTATATGGCCACTTTGTCGAAACTGATTTACTAGTCAAATCTAATATTTTCGCTGACCATAAACTAATCCAGACGTAATTGAAATAAAAGGTAAAAAAATATAGTTTTATTCAGATGTGCCTTGAATCACAAACGATGTTTTTGTACAGCTCAGCTTAAAAAATTAGCAATATTTTCTCTCTTTACGATGGTATTACGATATGTCACAATTACATACTGGATTGCTAATCCCCAGAAACAAGGAACCCTCTGAATGTTACTGCGTGTAAGATGATATATGACCTGCATAAATTGACTAGATTCGGCAAATTTTTCCACCCGATTGCTAAAAATTGTGTCTTGTCATAAATAATAATGAAGTCAATGGATTACGAATAAAATATCAAAGCCAAGCCATTTGAATAAAAAAAGAGCAACCAAAATTTAATACGACCATAAAAATTGCACACCAACAATAAGCAGACTGCACTCGCATTCTTTGTTACTGGTAATGATACTTGTGATGCGACAAAAGTGCAGGTTTGATTTTTATGATGGATTATCTTCCTTGAATATTTTAGCCTAATCTATTTTTAGTCCCTACAAAAGAAGAGTTGACTTGAATTTTATGATAGCACACCATCACCTGAAATAACTAAACTGAATTTCGTAGACAAAGTGCTCTCTCATTGGCGAGGAAGTTAGATAAATAAGTTTTTTGGTGGAGTACGAAGTTATCTGACCAGCAGCGGAAGAAAATAAGACTTCTACGCTAATATAAATTTGTAATGTTATATTAGCTCCACAGGAATATTGGTGGAGGAGAATTGAAGATAAACCAAATTATTAATTTTATTACACTCGCCCTGTTATTTTATGGGTTTTGTGGTTTCTTATTGTTTCCGGTTCCCAGTACGTAACTTTAGCATTTCTTACTGGGTAGGGAAACCGCGAGAGTCTTCAGTCTTTTTTTGACATTATGCATGGCCACTATATGAAGACATGAGAAACCGTGTGGCAGTTGTTAATAGTAATCAGCAGCCCTCACAAAGGAAGGCCAAGTTTACACTAGTCCTTCAATTGAATCTATGAATACATTATATAGGAAAGTGTATAAATTATTAGAATAATGATTATCTAATATCTTTAAACTTCGTCTTTTGCTCACATAACTCTATCTTGGTCTGGTAAGGAAAGGTTGTAAAATACCCCAACATAACACTTCTCCGTTAAAAAAATACTTCTGAAACATGTACTGCTTACTAAAGCAGCTTTCCTACTTGTTGGTTGATTTTTCTCATGTCCTGAAGGGACAGTCTGTTCTCCGTAGAGAGAGCAAGCAGGCTCGATAATAACATACATTTTATCACCACAGCTCCGTATTTACTTACTATTATCTCACATTTCCATCGCTGTTCGTCTGTGTCTATTTTGAACTTAGCTGAACAAAGTCATCCGGAGTATTTTTATGTGCTCCATTTGCAAAAAACGGAGAAAAAAATGAGCAAATACTATTAAAATAGAAATATGTAATGTAGCGTCGTCACATAAAACATATGCTAATCGAGCGCAGCTCCCAATTTTATCGTTAATAATTGCAGAACGAGAAATGAGCTGAATGCATCTTTCTTGTTTTCGCTCTTTTTATAATATACTTTTATATATCTGCGTCAGCGTCGAACACACATCCGATCTCAGGCAATTACGCTGAAAAATAACTCTTTGTCTACTTATTAAAAGTATATATATTTTAGCATATGTATATTTATTTGACTTAAGTTCACCTAAAAAGGTGGTAGACAGACGGGCTGCCGGCGTTAGCAAAAAACGGTGACTTTGACGAGTTGCTCCTACTGCACCTATTTGCATACGGTATACCTAAAAACACGGTGAATAGATCAGCGAGGAGAGAGACAGAGAGTCATAGTCAAAGATTGTGTTCGCGCTGGTACATGCAGTTGGAAATGCATACCTAAAAATTGGGTACCTATATCACAATGATGAGGTAAATGAGTAACTGCTGAGGCTGTATGGAAACAAGGGGAGAGGCGAAAGCGATATGCTTTCTATAGAAATTGGGTAAGCCACGACAGCTGAAAAGGTATGTGCATTCACCAAAATAATAAAATAATAATGCCTGCCTCTCTAGTAGTCCATGTCCACTAACTACTGACTCCGGCGGATGGTATTTCTATTTCCACTCCTATCGTCCGAGGGATGCTGTTGTACCTAGCCGTACTACGCCTCGGCAGAGGTACATGCCTACATTCCTGTGGACATGGGTTGAATTATGCATAATAATGAATGGAAAGGCTTGAATTCCTACTGGACTCAACTAGTCAGGGTTTCCAAACTTCCTAAAGTACGGCTTTTACTATAGTTGCATAGTGCATGATTATTTTATGGATAGATGCTGTTGATCTTCTAATACTAGAACTGAAGGTAGTGTGGCTTAGATGGTCAGGATGGTTTTGTAGAGAGGAGGATGATGGCTACTTTTTGCTGTTGAGACTTAAGGTATCATCTTTCCAAAATCTACATGTACTAATGATGAAGAGGAGCAGATACCGACAGACAAATGGACTAATGTATGCTGCCTTTTACAATTACAATACGCGGGCTAACAAACTGTAACGAGTTACGCTGTCATTATACTGTGATCTCCCATTCGCTGGGTTGCACATGTATCCGCTGGAATAGGAGCAATGGTTATTAATATTAATATTGCCACGCTCCCAGTTTTCTCTACGAAAAACGAAATACGGCAGGCGCTGAGAAAGCTGCATGCCACTTTTATAGGGTGCAGTTGCAAGTAAAGTGCAACAGAATTTTGCAACGCTTCAAAATCAATTCCCTCCTCAACCTCCGGCTGCCATATCACACAGTAATTTCGCGAAATTCAGATAGAAGCGTATATTCCAGTGTGCGTGTGTTTGTGTGCTGCTGTTTTTGTGAAACAGTAAAAAAAGTGTCCCCGAGGGCTCTTCCATACTTCCATTAAGTCCGACTTTTATTATTGGGAAAGTTCTGCTGCTTCGGTGTGGTGTGCTGTTGCATCCTCAGGTCAATGAAACTGGAATTTCAGTGTACACTTTTCAAGTTCAAAATGAGTGCGGTGTCAGAAGTAGTCTGTGCCATTTTGCGGAGCACTCTTAATAAACCAGAGCCTATTTTGTCTGTGAAGGAAATAGAATGTCCGGAGCTTCCACCCTGTGAAAATTACAGGGTTCTCATAATGCCCCGGAAATTTGGGCCCACTTCTGAGAAAGATGATCATGGGAGTGTTCCCTTTCCCCTTTCAGGGAACTTTTGTAATTCATCTAAAAGCTCGTTACAAAGTTCCTTGTCGTTACATAAGTGGTAAAATAAGGCACCCTGTGGTGACAATGGCCCAAGGTAAGCAAAGTGGTGAGTTGAAATGTATTAAATTGACCACAATTTTTTTCTCAGTTTTTCATGTAAATGTACATTCTTTGCGCACAGAGTCTGACGGGAATCGCTCGATTTTTACTTTATGCTTACTTATGATCACCAGCCTTGATAACACCACCAAAATATATGCAAGTTTATAATGATGTTTCAGATATTTCATACAAAAATAATAGCTTTCGCCACAAAAAAATATTTTTTACATTTTGTAGGTTTTTTTTAAAGATTTAAAATCAGTTTTTAGCATGATTGAGTATAAGGGAACCACACCATTTCAGCTTAGGTAGTCTTTCCTGCTGATATATCAGTTTATGAGCAGCTTGACAGGTAGAAAGATTGAACAGCTTGAAAAATTTGAGAATAAAAAAATATTACGAATTGTTTATCGAGGCAACGGGGAAAAGTCGTAAATGTGAAATTTCATGAACTTCCACAATTTCCCTTCATATTTCATACATGCGTTTGAATCGGATTTTTACTATGTTGTAAAATCTGATTTTTCAGAGTTTGTAAACTAAACTAAAATACGTGTCCCGGTGTTACTATTCACATTCACCGACAACAATTTTTTTTCCAAAAAAATATGCGTGTCCACAGAAATGTACCTATAAAAGGTAAATAGGCAGTAATCGCGTATGTAGTAGTATTTCAGTAGTGGCTTACTCTGTAATGAAGTTCTATGCTATTTTATATGCATATTTATAATTGCACAATAAACGTACCACTGCAGGAAATATCATGTTCGCAAAGCTTCTTGAAGTAGGTTTGTGAGATTGTAATATAGGCAATAACAATTACAGGCAGAAAGTACAAAGCAGAGGGCTGTGTCGCGTCCAACTTTACGTGCGCATATATCAAGTAACATGATAGGGATTTTCGGAAATTCAGAAGAATATAATTGGGTCCAGCAGATTTATATTGTTGCAGAGAAAAAAAATGTTCATGCTCCTGCCGCGCACAATTAGTGACATAAAATGTGAAGGAAAAAAGTAGTCTTACTAACTACCGTCTTATGTAGGAGTTTCGCCATTACTAATGGCGAGTGGAATACATATGAAAGTAAAAAATTAAGCAATTTTTTGCTTATAAACTTGTACCCTGTTCCATTTTTGTATGTAAATGAAGGCGTTCTACTACCTGTGTAGTAATCAACTTCTGGGATTACTCTGATTTCTACATACTAATAAAAGGTAAAAGTGTGTAAAATACTTTATAGAAAAAAAGCAGTGCTGAGCGTACCACTCGCTCTTCGTCAGCACCCCTTTCCCTCTTTTTTCCGTTGATTATAGGTGATATCCAGGTTTTTTTCATTTAGGTGGCTGTTGGCCGTGCATAGTAAAAGTGGGAAAATGATGGTGGACGGACACATGCACGCAACTGCGTTTTGAGGATAAATACATGTAACCTATATTAAGGTATACGTCATAAAAAACGTATTCATTTTTATTGCACGATTGCACCTACAAAATCCTAAATGCTTGTAAAACCCGATGTTATGTATAATAAATGCGTAAAAAAGAAGTTGAATGGTTGACATTGGAGATTTGAATGGGAAGTGGGATATTTTATAGTAGAGGAACCCACACGGCAGAAAAGCTAGTGCTCGAGCTATGGTAGAAGAGGAGCGAAAATTCTCCGTTTCTGAGTTGGGAAACGGTGGCTTGCTTGATGCATGTGGGAGAGAGGATGTTTGGGAAAAGGCTTTCTCAAGAAGAATGGAAGGAGAAGGGAGCGAAGCTTAGCGGGAGTTTGCTGACTTTCTCGGTTCATTCAGGATCTCCTCGAATGCTGGAGTCAAGGGGAATGGTACACTATGCGATTTTTCCGTTAAGTCATATTGTAGACGTTAGAGGGTTTCTTAACTTCCTGTGTGTATGGTGTAGGCGTAAATGGCATAGTGCGAGAGTAGAAGTGTTTTCCTTATATAACTTCTTTTTATCCAGATCATGAGAACTGCAGCAGGCGTGTGTGCATATAATGCATATATGAGCTTGGTGGGTTGATGCCATGCGTGAACTCCAGCAGTGGATCTTGATGAAGCGAAATTTGAATTGTGTGCTGAGAGAACCGACAAAAACATAATTTTTCTGTTTTTATCTTTCTTATTTTTTAAAAGAGGGAAAAAGTTGTGGTGCTAATTAATAATTTAGCGTTTTTAGACATCACAGTAAAAGCACGGTGTGTTCAGGAGTGTGGTGAGCTACTCAGATAGATTGATTAGGAGAGGGAAAACTTGTATTTAAATAATAATGTCACGGCCAGTGACCACCACTAATAATAATAACATCAGGGATAATCATCTTCTTCACCACAGTTATCAGGATTCAAGTTGTAATTCCACTTGGAGTAGGGTTCGGCCAAGTCCTGCTACTAATTATATGGCAGGAAGTAGCTCAAGCAGTTGCAGTTGCTATAATTGCCAGTGCTCCTGTAGCTGGCTCAATTTTCCAAAAGACTCACTGTGCTGGAGCAAAAGGTAGAGGTGGAGCTGACGGGCTCTCTCTTTTGCTCTCTTCTTCTTGTGCTGTCTTATCAACAGTATTGGTGCCACATTGCAAACACTTTCATTTTTTTGCACGCTGTTCTTCAGATGCCAAAAATGTAATAATTGAAAGACTACATCTTAGAATTGATATGTGATAACACTTACAAAGTTCCTAAAAAGTAAAAATTCAAAGTATACTATGCGAAGACAACATCAACTCATCAGCTCTAAAGCGGATCTCATCTTGCCAAAAAACTAATTACTCAATGTTCTGCGGAAGTCGTAGCTATTGATGACAGGAAGTCGTTTTGATCCCGGGGAGAACACTGTACGTCCACTCTTTCTTTAATAGCATTTTCAAAAGTAGTCATTACTCACTAAAACACAAAGTAACTATTTTGATTCCTTATACTGACATTAATTATTATACTTGAAGAAGTTGCTGCGCTCCAAACATTTGTCCTGAGTTAATGGTACCTTTTTCTTTGAGTGTTTGGACTGCCGCAGTATGTAACTACGTTTTAAGCTATTACGCTAGTTTTACTATTTTGGAGGATGATGTCATTATACCTCAAAACTGGCTGAATTTACAAGTAACCTGTAGTACATGTTGTCAGGTAGTCATTTTTCTAAGTGATAACGATTCGGCAAAAGCTGAACACAAAATCTTTTGCTTTATGCATTACTACCGATTCCGATCATTTTGCAAGGTTTACTAAATACTACTACGAGTATTATAAATGTTCAGTTTACTGAAAAATTTTTAATGCCTTTTTACCCTGATATTGCACTACAGCTTTAGCAGTCATTTTAGCAATTTTGTGAGATGCAATAATAGATAAGTAAATTTTGTTGTTGAATTATGTATTTTTAAATGAGCATGGTTTTAGTGTACATCATGTGAAAGGGACCGACGCAGAACTTTCTTCACAGGAATGTTTTTGATGTCGAGTCGGAAGTCATAAATGATTGCACCATTGCATCAGAAATCTGCAAACTTTTTCCGGTTGCCCTTCTGAGCAGGAGAGAGTAACAAGGAATGCATTTCA
>JAHZND010002387.1:0-13234 GCA_027744115.1 Acrocyrtus sp. NNG-2020
AATTAACGCATCACCTACTTTCATAATCAAATGTGAGCGTGTGACAACATTATCCAGTTGACAAGTTTGCTCTGTAAAACTTTTCACATCGGTACGTATGCCTGTAAATACAATTGCTACCAATGTGCGAAGCAGTTAATTCAACACGAAAGTGGTGAGCAGATGCAAACATTAGAGAGCTACAAAATTATTTTGCGTTTATTGAGAACATTACGCTTGATATAAATTGTACATATTTCCTGAGAGCAGATACACCTAATTACGGCGCGTTTGAGGATGGGTTGTGGAATGAAAATTCTCCTGCAAATTTCAGATGCTTTCTTCGATTTTTCTCACTTGTAAAGTTTCTAAATTCGTTAAGCATTCCGTGAGTTTTTTTTACCCGTTCCTACAATATGAAAGCAAGGAATATGAGTATGACGACGAAGAATATTCCGTTTTGGTGATAGAAGGGATGAGATAAGCAAGCATATTTTTTATTCTAGGGAGGAATGCTGTTTGCTCTCATATTCGCTCCCCTTTCATTACAAAATGCTTGAAGAGTGGAAGAGTAGTAAATTGCATCTGTGCGCATTTTCGTACGTACTGGTTCCTCTGTGGTACTGCATTTAATTTCCATTACTGTAATTTATTAGATCGTTTACAGTAAATATGCGAGTGGGTAATGTGACTTGTCTTCCATAAAATGATACAAACTGGGACTGGAATATCTTGGTGGGGGAGCACAGTTACGAGTCAATGCGCCAGCGATATTCCTACTGCAAAAGTAGAGGGCATGGTGGTGACATGATAATAATCAATAGGTATGAATGTAATTATCTCATCATTTTTCACTTTTTCAGGTGCATGAAAATGTTTCGCTGGACAAAACCTACTGTCAGTGGAAATGAAACTCGCGAGACGAGACAGCAACTTAATCAGATTTTTGAGAGCAATGTCTACAACGGCAATTTTGCAAAAAATGAGTCATGATGAAGCAGAACTAGGTGATTTAATAGAGCTCGGGGGGCCTTGATTATACAATTACTTCCGGAAAATGAGTCAACGTTGCACTGGGGCTGGATGACTACAACTTTTCTTAAGTAGAAATATTCAAGGTCGCGTATAGAAGAGCTGCAGCACTTATTGAAGCAAACTTATCTTTCGGCAAACAAACGGTATGAAATGCAGTGACAAGATGGACTTCCCATGGGGCAACTTGGCACACCTTAACTTAAACTCACTCTGATTTTCGTTTCATGTTTCATATAAATAAAGTTGGTACAAGTATTCCAGTGTTTTCACCGTGATGAATGCTTGTTAAAGTGAAAGATTACGATACAATAATTCAGTAGAATGTAAAATTACAAGCAATTATCAATACAATCCAAGTAAAATATCTTTATTACATCTCACAGTCCCTTAATTACGAGTAGGTGTATTCTAAAAATGCCTCTGTATTTTGTCTCTTTTCCTGATTAAACTCACATTTTTTGTAACTTTTTGTTTCACTATATCTAAAAATTACTACGATTCTTCAGTCTCTTTCTCATGAACGTTGAAGATTAATTAATAGGATTTACAAAGACTGAGAGACACTTTGACTGCATCATTTTTAATTAAACCTATCCAATTTTAGTTGGCTATTTCAAAATGAAACAAATAGCTTAGCATATTAAATATCAAATCGGTGTCAAATAAACCAAAAACAATCATCAATTTGTATTTATATTCATATTTATTATTACTTATTCTTCACTCTATTCTTCATTTTAATAGACGTCTGCCTCAACAATTTCACAGTATCTTTTGCAAAACAGTAGTAAACTGCCGACCCTATAGTTGTAGCCCCTGTCGTGTACCTAAAAAAACATTCAATACAAATAAGCACAGCCATGCTACAATTTTCATTTCAATTTCGACGTACCACAATAACTCCAAGTAAGGATGCAGATCAACACTTGTTATAACCGTTGATGCTAGAGTTGCTCCTATAACTGCAAGCTGCAGTCCAGTATTAACTTTAGATATAAACGTAGGTGCGAGTTGGACTGTTGGAAGTGCAACGTTAAAGTACCTGCCCAAGGTTCTCTACAAACACAAATACAAGATTAGTCGCACTCTATTGTAATTTACATTTAATCTGCTAATACACTTACAGGTGGGTCCAACGACTGAAATCTTATGTAAAACCCAAACGCAATTAGCAGCAAGTCTCTCCCAACAATCAGAGTTGTTAGTGCCACTGAAAGACAAATAAATTTCTTAACACTTAAAACTCTACAGTTTCTTAATATAAACTCAAGTATCGCACATACAAGGAATCAGACTGTTATACGTGAGAGAAAGGAATAGCGTCCCAACCAGTATTTTATCAGCCAAAGGGTCAAGAAACGAACCCATCACAGAAGACTGCCCAGGATATACTCTTGCAATCCATCCATCTAGCTATAATTTAGATTCTGTTTTATAAATCATAAATAATTTGAGTATATTAAAATTCCATACCAAGTCTGTTATTCCTGCAACAGTGAGTAGTCCAATAGCAGTAGGGTAATGGCTGTTGATAACCATACTAGCGATGAATGGCGTCATTCCAATTCGAACCATGCACAAGGCGTTAGGTATGGTAAAAGATGTTTTCAGTTTCTCTCTGTAAAATTGGTAAGAAATTTAGCAATGATCCTTCCTACTCAAGCCGTTTTAGTAAAAATCACTACATTTACCTTATTCTTATTTGTATTTTCGCTAGCCCGTACAGTACAATAGCTTGCAGTTCTCACCAGGTTAAATTTCTGTGGTAGACTCAGACTCAGTGCCTGTAAAATAAACAGTTATGATAGTTATGATAAGACTTCTCCCACTTTATTTCCTCTTACCTTTATACGATATACAAACTTCCTGCCACCACCACCGGCATGTTCGTTCAGCACTGACCCTGTCGGCAACAACCTCCGACAAATCCAGCAGTTATTTCTAAAAGTTCTAAACTGGTCGAGGAATAGGAATCGAGCCTCAGCAGAGTTTCGAAAGAGAAATTTGGATAGTTGGAGTTGACTTGTGCATCTTGATGCGTTTTGGAAAGTTGATAGGTTTGAGATGAGCATAATTGTGCTGTTATTGGGTTAATTCATTATAACAAGGTTCAACTAATAAACTGATAAATCTGACTATTTAATTTAGGAAAAATAATTGTGGGATTTTGTGGGAAACTAAGAAAGACCGTAAACATGTATGTTTTGTGCATTGTGCACGTTTGTTTTTTTTGGGGTGAAGAGGTGTTGCAAGCAAATGCAGATACCCGTACACATGGCATGGAATTGTCAGCTCAGCTGCTGCTTTTATAGAACGTGCGTTTCTTCATTTCATACGTGACTGTTAATTATCCGTGGACAACTGAGAGCTGACCTGAGCAGTTTTTTTTGTGCATTTTGCAGTCTTGTGCTGATTTATCTTTTCATGTCGGACAACAGTGATAAGTCACCTGCCGACAATCCTATCTTATTACAATAGTGCTACAACTCCACCACGACCGAGTTTCATGATGGCCGTGAACAAACCTGCCACATCAGTGTTTCTGTCTCTTGTCTGTCGGGATAAACCGAGTTTGTTTTGTTTACACTGCTGAGATAGTTTAGAGGCGGTTAATTATTAGAAACAATGTGTGATTAAGTATCGTGTTTATTTTAGCAGGTTTTTAACCGGGACGAATATCAAAAGTTGAGAATGGTAAGTAGTAAATTAAATTATAAAGAATAATAATGGGAAATATTATAAAGTTATGCGATCATTTACTTATCGTAAGTTGATGTCATATTGTTTGAATCTGTATGCAATCTCAATCAGAGCAGATCCAGACTATGCGAAACATTTTAGGTAAAAGATTGCAGAAGCATATATCGACCTAGTTAGTTCCTTTCATAATTGTTACAAACACGAGCAAGGTATTTCCGAAGTAGACAGTTTTTCAAGTCAAGCAATGTGCTGAGTTGATGCAAGGATAAGGATACGAGGAATCGGTCACTTTACGCTATTGATATAACTTTGACAAGTACGGAAAAACTTGTCTTGCTACAAAAAATCAATCTAGACAAAGATTTTTTCTTGCATCGTATTTACTTGATTCAATGTAATTCACCTGTCTGGGTCATTTTTTATTTGGTTAGTGTGAGGTCTGCCTACATAGTTTAGTGCTATGAGTGGGTGTGGCTAATAATTCGTTTTGAGTTTCAGTCTAAAATTAAAAAAGTGAGAGAGTTAATACATTGGTACGAGTATGCTGCATTTTCTTATTACAATAGCAAATTATTCGTATTCTCTTCCTATATATAACCTGCTTGTTCATCGATATGAAGGAGCAGAAAGGTATTTAGTTGAACGTAACAAAGCTACACGCATCACGTACGCATATATCGCTTGATTAGTGCAAGTAATTCTACTGGGTACTTTTCTAGTTGACTTGGCATAAGCGATAATCTGGCTCTGAGTATGAACGTATCAGGAATTTGACATGGCATTGTTAGTTACACCTGCAGAGAGTACCTGCACTGCAAGTACTCTTATAGTGGTGCAGTTAATAGGTAGGTCCTGAGACTAGTTTTTATATGCATATGAAATAAACTTGTGTGTGAACGTGACTTGATCCCTCATGTATTTGTCACTTTATTTGTGTAGGGTGTAAGAAAAAAAGACGGAAACAATGCGTTGTAGTAAGTAGGTAGTCCGTTATTCGCATCTTTTGTTCTTGCAGTAGTAGTTCTTTTGTAACTTTTGTACTTTCTGCTATAAACTATTCTTGTGATTATAGACCGTCTGTCGGGTCATTATAAAATTTGAGGAAATTGAGTAATTACGAATAATAGTTTGTGAGTTTGGAAACAATCCTTCCGAGTATCAAAAATGGAAAATGTAAGTAATTTATGGAAAAAGTCGAAAAAATTCAAGTATCTCCATTGCATTCATCTAGTTAGTCAGGTTATCGAATTGATCCGCAAACGCATTCAACACAATAAAAGTCTTACAAGCTCCCTTATGAACTTTATTACAGGGTTGTAATGGAACGGACGCTTGTTTGTACGACGCTGCTCTGTTGGACGAGTTGAATTTATCCGATTGGCCGAAAACTGCGTTTAAGGGGGCTGTGTCTGTTACTACTCCAGGGGAGGGGTTGAGGACTCGACCTTTGAGGAAGGATGATTATGAGAGAGGTATGTTTGTGATTTAAAGTGCTAAAATTTTTAAGAATATTTAAAGGGGCTGTGTCTGTTACTACTCCAGGGGAGGGGTTGAGGACTCGACCTTTGAGGAAGGATGATTATGAGAGAGGTATGTTTGTGATTTAAAGTGCTAAAATTTTTAAGAATTCTAAAATTGTCAACTGAATTATTTTCTGAATTCTAATATTGTCAACTGAATTTGTTTAGGATTCTTATCGATTCTGAGTCAACTGACTGCGGTTGGAGAGATAAGCCGGGAGGAGTTTGAAGGTAACTTAACTGATTTGCTTATTTGAATAATTTTTTGTCCATAAACGTTTTGTTTCTTTAACTAGACTCGTTTGATAGAATGAAGAGTACTCCGAATACGTATTATGTGACGGTGATTGAGGATGTGAGCAAGGGGCAAGTGATTGGGACTGCTACGCTGTTTATGGAGCAAAAGTTTATACATAACTGTGGAAAGGTATGGTTGAGGATGAACGGATATGTTCGTTTAGTTTGCTTTGATAGGAATTAATGTGCTGTGTTTTTACAGCGTGGGAGGATCGAAGACGTGGTTGTCAGTGATGAGTACCGAGGAAAGCAGCTTGGGAAAATGTAAGGAGGCTATTAGCATACATTTATTTATATAATAGTGAAAATCATTCTTAAATCACTGTTTTCATTTACAGATTACTCACAACGCTTGTTACATTATCAAAGCATCTCAACTGCTACAAGTTATCTTTAGACTGTCGTGATCAAATGATTCCGTTTTACGAAACGCTTGGGTTTGTGAAAGAGCCGAATAATGGCAACTTTATGGTTATACGGTTTTAATAAATATATAAGTGGAGGAGATATATAGTGATGATACAAAAACAGCGAATTTAAAAAAAAACTTATAGTCTACGATTTAGAAGTTGACGTACGTACACAGGTCCGGTTTTGCAAGCTACATATCTGAGGTTATCATCAAGTCACAAAAAAAGTATCCAAACTTGGAGCTCATATATAGTCATTTTGATTGCATATTATGGCTGAAAATTATTACTGGCGCAGCATGACAATGTTTTTATCAAATCTTTTTTGCTCCGAGTTTCATTGGGCCTTTGCGAACGGATCGTTTCGTTTCGAGTTCGTTTTGACGATGGAGTTTTCGTTCTTCTCTTCTTTTGCGCATTTCTTCGACTTTTTCGGGGTCTATGGGTTTAGTGAGGCTGCCGCCGTCGCTGTCTGTGCTTCCCCATGAGCCTTGGTAGTTGGAGTTGATCCTGTGAAAATTGTGAATTTTTGGTTAAGGAGGGTTAAAGGAACGTTTTGGAGCAAGAATAATTGGTGAGTTGCAAAATTCGAGTTTGAGATAATTATTAAATCACATACTTTTGAGGAGCTCATCATGGATGAGAAGAATTCATCGTGATTTGTATTGGACTTGTTAGTATCATCGATACTGCTTCCTAGACCGTTTTTAGACTCGACACCAAACCCTTCGTCCCCTTCCCATCCGTCTTTCTCATCCTGCAATAAAACACGCGTCAGAATACCAGAAACACGACAAACCAACTTGAGTTGAACTTAAGTCCGTACCGTTTCCTCAATAGCCCAGTTATCCCACCCATCACTCGCACTCACAGTACTTTTAGGTGTGTTTGATGAAGTACCAGGGTTGAAAGATGCAAAGGACCCAGTGTCTGAAGTTTTACCGCCAGGGTTATTTTGCTGGGAAGAGTTTTCTCCATCTATCGCTCCCCAATCCTCGTTTTCCCAGTCATCTTCGTAGTCTGTCGCTGACTCTTGTCCTTCTGCAGTCGGTTGCAATACATCCTTGTCAATTGATGGGGTTGAAGGGATGCTAGACGTTGTTGTGGATGTGCTGCTGCTCGACTGGTTTCCTAAAGGAAAGCGGCCTTTGCCACGGACGCCAGAAGTGGGTTGTCCGATTTGGGAAAGCCCTGTACCGGATGAGTGACTGCGTTGGAATTTTGATGTTAGGGCGGAAACTGCCCATCCTGCCCAAGATGATGCTGGAATGAGAGGAGAAGCAGAATGTTGGAAATTGGAAATTCAATCATGGAATTGCTAGATCGTAATACCTGCATCTGCCATAGTTGGAGTTGACGCATCTACATCAGCTTCAAATTTTTCTTTGAGTGACGGGTCTTCAGAGACCTTTTCCAATTTCCCGAGGAACCCTTTGATTGTTTTAAATGCATTATCTCTAACAGTCTTATCAGGATCACAAGTAAGCGAAGAAAGTGCAGGGGAGGATTTTTGCAGCAATTTCTGATAAAAGGTAGTATTGCTGAGTTGCTGCTAGTGCTAGGATTCCTGTAAAAATATTACATTATCATATTTCTCCATTTCAACATTAACTGTACGTATATAAAACTAATTTACTTACCTGCAATTTTTGCCTGTGGAAATGAATCTTGAAAAACACGTGTAAAAGCCGGTATCAAAACTTTTCTCCTAGTCTGAGGATTTAAATAGCAGGATATCTTCCCTAAACAAACCGTAGTGTTTGTTCGAATTCCTCCTTGATCATCTTTCACCTGCAGCCTTGCGAAATACTTGAGAAGTTCCACGTTCAAGTTGTTGTGGTTCAGCTTTGGGGCTAAAAACAACATGGCCTACACGGAAAAATCGAAAATTTTTATACGCAAACGCAAACCAATGAACCAAATCCAGTAATTACGAAATTAACCATACCCTAACAGTTTGTTCTCGAACAGTCGGGTTTGTATCTAAAAATCCTGTAACAATGTTTGGGAATATCTTGTCATTGACAGTTGTTGGTTGCAGATGATCCACAAAATGCTCGAGTTGCTGTAAAAGTCGTACTCGAGTCGCACGGTCAGTTGAAGTAAAAAGTTTTACAACGCACGGCACGATTTTAGCCTGATACTCGGGCTCTTCCAGTAATTTTCCGAGCTGTAGCCGATAACCACAAAAACCACACGATAAGAACAAATCAGCCAAAACTCAAGTGCAACCAAGAGTCCCTTACCTTAAACAACGGCGCCAGTACCGAAGACCCCGCATTCCCAAACTCAAACGCATTAATCAACTGAGGCAGAATCTTATGCCTACACAAATCCTCCGGAAACCTATCAAGCACATTCGGCAACCCCGTAAAAAACCTCGTCTTCTCACTCTGCTCTTTAATCTGAATCTCCTCCAAAAACAACAACGAGTCCACCAAATCATTCTTAAAATACCCCCCTGGCCTCCTCCCCCTCGCAATCACATCCGCAGGATTCGGCCTACCCGACGAATTCCCATTCACCAACTCTTTATAAATATTCACGAGTGTCTTTGGCACCTTCTCACTACTCTTAAGTACACCCACGTTCTGTATCGGCCCATTAAAAACCTCCCAAGTCAATACACCCAACCCCCAAGAGTCCATACTCCATTTCGTACCCCCTTGACTTCCATTCTTCATTTCCGGTGGGTCTAGTTGAGTTAGGCTGTTAGGAACTTTACCAAGCACAGGAGACGCTTCGTTTCCGCTGACATACTCTACTCCACCGAGTTTCCACTCGCCAGCAGCGTTGACAAATACGGATCCGATATGAACAGAGTTGTGCCGCAAGTTTCCGTCGTTCATGAGGAAGCTTAGGGCGCGCTGTTATTGGGATATAATTAAATTAATTAATTTCTACTGCTGCAGTAATAGTAATTGTTAAATGAGCTGACCATACCGTAACTTGAAACAACCCCCACGCCACCGACAAATCCGACTGCGTATTCTCCTTATTCTCCAAATAGTTTTCTAACGGCACTACATTTTCTGTCGCCAAATACACTGCTTTGTCAGACTATAAATTATAAACAAACGTGTAATAAACGAAATGTTCCTACTACCTAGTTTATTCTACTACCCTCTAACCTCAACACTATCCAAAAACGTAAGGATACTCGGATGTCTCAGTGTCTTCAACCGCTTCACAGCAGCTTTGCCCGCATCAATTTCCGCTTGTGAAGAATTTTTTATATCAAGAATAAATATCGTCACGTCCTCACCGTTTGCCTGAAATTATTTAATCGTAAAATTAGGTATAGACATTTTCATAATTAAGAATTATTAGTTACCTTTCGTTTCCCTTTGTGAAGCTTCCAAAATAGCCTATCCGAATTGTAACAGATCGGCTCGCCAATCTCGTACGGAAAGTCTTTTACAGGGTCTCGGGAGAAGAATGACCACATTGTTGCAGTTTTAAAGTTGACAAATTTTACAAGTCTAATTTAATTATGTACAGTGATGTTCAAACCTATAAAAATCACACTTGAGCTGCGAGCTAATTATATTACCAATCACATTATATTAACCATTCCAGTTCACCACTTTCACGATTTTAAAGTCTCCAGTAATTAAACAAAAACACCTTCGATATTATTACACAGTCTGGATAAAAGTTTAGCAGATTACTCCTTCCTTGCACTGTACAACTGTGAATTGTGCAACGTAGATAATTTCCAGCACGATCATAAACCACTTCACATAATATCAAAAACGTAGAAATTTGGTTTGTTTACTCTACTCTAGCTAGCACAGTACAGTAGACTTTTAATTCAATTCTTTTTATGTAAGAACCAGCTCTGCTCTAGTATGAGCTGCGATCATATGAACGAAGAACGAGTATTTTACCTATTTTTATACCACCTATATACGACTTTTGCTGATGATGATGATGGGTGGTGGTGTGGTGATGATGAAGACTCATCTTCTGTAAAAAAAGGTGCTGAAACTGCTGTGTTTACACGAAAATGCATTAAGATTGCGAGACCACCACCTGCCACTGTAATAGTGAGGGTGGACGGATGTATAGATGACTGCAAAAAGATGAGGCTTGTAACTTTTATTTTGCAAAATTTCAAAGAAAAATGACCACTTGCTATTAGCTGTGAGATGGTGCTGCAAATACTGCAAAATGCACTTGTAAGAAGGCGGAAGCAAAGACTCTAGGAGCGAGTCGGAATGAAACTCAACACGAGACCATATGAGACCTCAGATGACGGTAGTACTAGCAGTATAGTAGTAGCAGTAGCAAACCAATATTTGTAAACAATTCCACGCAATCCCATCATTTGTCAAAAAAAGAGAAAGCAAGTGAAAGTTTTGTTGAGAGCTTGTATATAATTTCATATTTAAAACGTCGCTGATTTAATTAAAGAGCCACTGACTGCATAAATAAGGTCGTGTTCTCCTCTTCACTGTCGTAGCCTTGCAGAAGCAGAGCAGCTCATGTTTTGCTAATTTTTTTATGAATGGTGACTGGTGAGGCAGAGTTTGACACACTTTGGGAAACCTCAAGTGCTGAGATTGCATTTTTGTGAGTTAATTAATTTGGGGCAGGGCATAGTCTTAATCTTGCGATGTGTTTGTTTCAGTTTAATTGAGAACAATTACAAGGTTCGTACCAGTCAGCTCTAACACGTTTCATTCATTTGGTGTTGTGAGTTGGTTAAATACTTTCCTCTGCTACTCTTCAACCAACCATTTTTTGCTCCGTCCTTTAAATTAATTCCCAATTGTCCATCATACTGGCGACTACTCTCAAATTACTGCTACGTACGTCAAATTACCCTATCCGGAGATTCCACCCACTACGACACAAAATGTCTGGAGAAAGTATCCCGCTAATACTCCGACTAGTTAACGAGTCGAGTATCATTGCAAACGCAGCTGCAGGGATTGTGAGAAGAGTTCTTCGGAGTGGGGAGCTGGATGTTGTCGATAAGGTAGGTATTCATAATTTTATCTGATTTGATTTAATTGACAAATATCACGGTTGTTACTTGTTACAGGGCATAAACGACCTACAAACAAAAGCGGACAGAGCTACTCAGCACTACATTGTCACGAGGTTGCAGCAGCTTTTTCCACGTGCTACAGTGATTGGGGAAGAGGGGGAGGATGTTTCCGAGAGTTTTGATGAGCTGCTTTCTCCGGCGACAACGCCGTCGGAAGCACTGTTTCCGGAGATATTGGGGAAGGTTGTACCTGAGGCGTTGAGGGCTATGAGAGAGGAGAATGTGCGGTGATTTATTATTATTAAATTATAAAAGTTGTAGACGGAAATGATAATACTGTCATGTTTTTTTGCAGGTTGTCATATGGGTTGATCCTTTGGACGGGACTCAAGAGTTTACAAAGGGTATGTTTATTGTTTAACTGTCGAACGTACAAAACGAATCGTGCCAACTTGATTAATCGAATCTATTTATTATTACAGGTCTAGTTGGACATGTAACGATACTTATCGGGATAGCGTGTGACGGGAAGCCGGTAGGTACGTGACGTGTGCGTAGAAATATGTAAAATAAAATAAACTCTGTTTACACTTGACTAAAACGAGTATATCAAACAGGTGGTGTTATCAATCAGCCTTTCTACGAGAATGACGGGAAGAACGGAAGGACTATTTATGGAATCCCGTCTGTTGGGTATGGAGGGTTTAGTATCGTTGCGCCTCCGGATAATCAGAGGATAATAACGACTACGAGATCGCATAGTAATGCGAGAGTTGAAGCTGCGTTAACTGCATTGAAGCCTGATGAGGTTTTGCGGGTTGGAGGGGCGGGGCATAAGGTAAAGATACTTTACGATTAACTGATGGAATTAAAAGATTAATGGAGAATTGTGAATTTAGGCGATGCTGCTGATGGAAGGAAAAGCACATGCGTATGTGTTTGCGAGTAGAGGATGTAAAAAGTGGGATACTTGTGCACCAGAGGCGGTTTTGACGTCGATGGGAGGTGTGCTGACGGATATGGACGGGGGTTATTACAAGTATTTTAAAGATGTGAGTAATAGTTTTTAAATTTGGTTTTATAATTAAAAATTCAAATCGTTTTTAATCGTAATGATTCTTTACAAAAGGTGGAGCATGTGAATGAAAACGGATTACTTGCAACTGCCCCAGGGATTGACCACCAGTGGTACGTCAAGAATATTCCAAAGTGTTGAATTTAGAGTTCGCCACTGACAAAAGCGTGAATGGATTTGGGAGAAGTGAGCATAACACCGGCTCGTTCTGTTCCAACGATGGCTGCTAGTCTTGGTGTGTCGTATTTGGAATATATCACGTTTACGCTGCTGTTTCTTCTGTTTCGGACTCGTTTGTTTTGGAAACTTTCCTGTTTGTTTGAATGTGTGAATTAAATAAAGTCAGTTGGTAATTTTTTATTTATATATTTTTTTTGAGTAGCATTTATTACCTGGAGGGCATTGCATAGTTCGGGATAGAAATGGGGGTTTTGTGGGAGTTGGTAGAAAATGATGTGGCCGACTCCTTTGAGTCGGAATCTTCTGAAGAAATGAGATCTTTCTGTATAGAGCATAAAGTGGTTTGATCCGTGGAAGAATAGGTCACGGGCTCTTGCGATTTTTTTGTCCTGTGTTGCAGAAGCGGAATTTTAATTGCATGTTAATTACATTTTAGAAACACTCTTGAACATTCTCACCTTGGAATACTCGCATATTTGTACAAAACTAACGTCTTCTTTCCGGAAATAGTTACGGAGTCTCACGAAGTCAAAATACGATGATATGAATATTAGCGTATGACTCATCAACTTTTCCTTAAAGTTTGGCAGCACTTGCTTGCAAAAGTACTCAAATCGCGCGTCATCCACATCTTGAAGACTGCTTGCATCAAATTTTTGAAAAAAAACCCACACAGCTTACTTCTGCTTACCTAAACGCACTATCCTTAAACGGCGCAAGAATCAGAACTTTTGGTCGCACAAACCCTTGATCTCTGTACGCATCCGGAACTTCAGATTTATTCGACATTTTCGCATTATGATGTAATATTCGTGTTCTCGTTTTTAACACGTGGTTTGCAACGTGCAAGCAGTAGGCCTAATGATTATAAACAAACAATTATTTACCAAAAATAGTATAAACTTTACAAATTCAAACTCTCACCAGTCTTAATTCTTCAGAATTGTGTATGCTCCTCATTGGAAAGTACACATCATGATATCTGGAAAACCATTCCACGAGTTCTGTTTGCAGAGGTGTCAGCGTACTCTGCTTGTTAATG
>JAHZND010002388.1:0-26302 GCA_027744115.1 Acrocyrtus sp. NNG-2020
GTCTTTTAGTGATCTATCAGCTAGTAATATCTTCCGACAGCCTTTCCTTAAAGCCATAACCACTTATCTGGAAAAATCAAATTTGGATCTCCAATTGTGCCCTTCAAGGGGGCCATTCGGGAAAACGGTTAATATATTCGAAATCTACAGCTTCGATTACCTATAAAACCACTCCAGATAAGCGGAAAGCAGTGTAACCACTCTGACCATCTCCTCGTGAGTACAGATACTATATAGTACGCAGTTATGCTACTGGATCCAGGTTCCAAGGCATTCAGCTTGCCGTATACATGTATGAATATAGCGTAGAGATGAAGAGAAGGGAAAGTCGCCCCTGAGAACGTAAACCAATGTGCCTTTCTGTTTACTATTCTTCATGAGTTTTTGGGGAAAAGAGAACCGTGGAATGAAAGTTTCCAGCTTTGTCACCCTCTTTTCTGACTTGTCGATGATTTATGATCAAGTGAGTGTAATTGATTTGGATTTACAGATAATCCATCCCAAAGTCTCAACTGTAACAAGTAACATGCTACCATCGTTTAATTCCCTGAAATTGCTTCACTGCAGTCTTCGGAGTATTTCCCACATTTTTATATCAAATTTCGAAGTACAAATTATACAGAAATTTGAGCTGAGCGAGTGTGGAAATATTCTTGGTGTGCATGTGAGGGTGTGCTGGCTCCACCCTTTCCTGGTAGTTCCAGAGTGGAAGTATGTAATATAAGAGCGTATAGACGTAAAGGAACCTACGTTTTCATTTAAAGATAATCGTTTTGAGAATCAGATATTTTTAGTGTGTGCTTTCCCAGTAATACGATTAGTTGAATGTACCTTTTAGCAGTTTTTTAATAACGAATAGCCTCCAACGTCAGTATTATTCATGGTAAAGGAATATTTAAAAAGAAATATTTTCTCGGTGGAAGGAATTCAAGCAGACTTACGCACATTAGCTGGATCTGCTGAATACCAGAATAAATTGCGAGTCGAATGGGAAAATGGCCATTTGCCTAAAACTGCTTGCCATTTCAGCTCATTAGCCCCTTGCACACAGTTTAACTCTGGCAAGGGAAAGTAATTTATGCTTTAATTGCTAAATTGGATTCGTTGAAAAAGGAGAAATACATTTAACGAGTTGCCCTCGAGCATGAGGGCAGAGGAAATATGAATGAAATGTCGGGTAAATTGATGAGTTGTGCATGAAATGAATTGTACAAAGGAAATTGCAATTCATTTTAGACTTCTCCCGTAGCGTTCTGTCTTTCACTTTCACGTCCCGAAGTCACTGTTGAACTGTTGAGATTTTATTTCCTCTCGTTTCACTCATTCTCACTAAAATGACGAGGGAACATGTAACAGTCCCTACTTCCAAATAACGAAAACCGGCTACCTCAAAAAGAGGATGAAATTAGGTAGGTGAAGGTGGAAGGAAAACATCAAATAAGAGGCACAAGAGTGTATGCTTTATTGAATACTTTTTGCAAAGTTGGCTACCAGGTTAAGTAACGTGTATTACTTTTAGTCAAGTGAAGCATAATATGATATCTTGTTGACTTGGGTTTGTGTTTGCGGGAGCAGCTGCTAACTCAACATCCCTATCACTTTCACCTTCCTGCCTGATATGCTAGGCAGAGCATGCTACTACGCATTATAGCTCTTTTCGGTTGTTTAGCAGTCGGCACCCGAGGCACTCGAGTGATTGATGTGCTTAGTCAGGTTGTAAAGTAAATGGAAACGACTTCAGTATATGTGCTATCATTGCGGAAAAGTTTTCACAGTTGGTTAGGTAGCGTGTATCTGTATGCTTCTATGACTAGGAGGATAAATTAGCGACAAGCTTTTATGTGTTTACTGTAAACCGCCATTAGCTTTTCATTACTAATAGCTTCTCCTAACATAGAAACTCTATGAATGTTGAAGAAGTCGTATATATGGTGGGATGAAGTTGCATGTATGTAAAAAATCTACGAATTATTGTTTTAGAAATTGTTGTTGGAATTAATTCGGATTTGTAAATCGTGAAGGCTAAACTTTTCGGAAATGCAAAGTCGTAGTTTGCATGGATCCTGACTGCCACTAGTGTGTATTTCGAGGATAATTTTGTAAAGAGGAAATGTCATGAGGAGATAAATTCATGCAATAGCATCAACTATTTTTTCCTGCCACTGAAGCGCATTTGGAAAGGTGCCGCTTATTCGGCTATTCGTATTTCTGCAATTCGAGGTTACTGCCAGTTATACGTCAAACAACATGAAACTTTTTGTTTGAGTGCACTCTCTCATAGTTTGCTTCCTGGAAATGAAAATAATACGCTATAGCAAAAATATATGAAAACGAAAACATGTATCAAGTTTATACTTATTATGACTCAACACATGAACGAAAGCCAAAAGAAGTTTGCAAGGGGAAAGTAGTGTTTTAGCAAATTTTTGTTCTGTAGAGAAATATACCTAGGCATATATGCAATAAAGTGGAATGTGTAGGAAAAGCCGTGTTATACATCAAAGTGCTTTCTCCGTTCATCTTGGAGACTATTGCCATATTCTTTTTTACGCCCTGTTTACAAACTCACATTTAGTTTAGAATGCGCCTCACTCAAACTGCTTCACTGATTTTCGGGAATCTGGCGTCCTTGAATGTTCGATTCCATCCAAAACATTATCCAGAGAGGCAGTGAATGCATTAGTGTGCTCTTTGTATAATTTCATTGTGTGAATTTAAGGAAATTGTGCTGAGTAATTGGGAAGCGGTATCAAGTGTGTCACTTAAATTTGGCTGTAGCGGAAAAAGAAGCTTCCTCAGAATGTACTCGAGCCATTGCTTGTTGTGCTCCTCTGAACGATAAAAATCTTGAGAAATGGGTAGACATGATTTGAATGTATTTTAATTATACTCCATCGAATCCGCAAAAATTGGCACTGGTACGCGTGTAAGTGAAATATCTTTTGTTGGATGGATGGACATGGACATGAGAGAAAATGTTGCAATTGGAAAGTTGCCGCAGAAAAAAAAACGTCAATCGGCACTTTTCAATGTGTACTACTACGTTTGCTGTTTTTCTTGAATTCAACGTGAAATCCTAGACTCGCAGATAGTGCACATCCACGGAATTTTGAGACCACACGGAGCATCACTTCGACCTGAAAAGTAGAGAAAATGTGCGAGCTCTAAAAAAAGTCTACAGTTGTATTCCCGGAGTTTCATTGAAAGGAGTAGGGCACGGAGTACGGTGTAGGCATAAAGTCTTCATCTATAAGCTCCTTGTGAAAAGGACCAGTGAAGTGAAGGCTTTGAGATAGAAATGAAATGAAACAGAGCTTTAGAGAATCCTAGCTAAACCTTCACTCAACTATGGCTGTTGATCCTTTTTCACTTGCATCTCTCTTACTGCACTACCACTGCTAATACTTCCACCCATAGACAAGTGAAGGAAAGAGGCTTGTCCCATTGCTTTCTCTAGGAACAACAGCAGCCGAAAAAAAAATTTTTCAGGGATTTTTATTATTTAACATAACGGTTGGAGAAATGTATACCCTTTTTTTCTAGGATGGATATGCTAGTTAGAACGTTACGAACACTCCCGTATTCCACGACGATTTAATAGTGATATATGAGGGTACATAACGAAAGCATGACGGCTTTAACCCAATCTTATACGGTGTATGGGAGGAAAAACTGTTTCCCTCATATTATACATTTTACTTGTCTCGTACATTTTATATTTTATACACTTGTCTGTGTGTTTTTTTGGAATGATTCCAAAAAAAAATTCTCCGTTTTCGCCTTTCGTTTTTATTAACCGTTTCACTTATGTATTACTGGTTGGTTTTTCAGAACTGCTTCGTTTATAGGTTTTGCGCGTTTTTTCTTCCGCTGCCTCCTTTCCCATATTTCTTATTAAATGGAGAAGGAATAAGTAAGAATAGCGCATAGAGGAATGCGAATGTAAGTAAAAAGAGTGTTATGTTGTTGTTATTATTGTTTGTTGTAGCTGTTATTGGAAGTTAGTGTTGGGCTGTAATGAAGGTATGTAAAGTTAGTAGTGGGATAGCGGTAGTGGTAGATCTGTCAATGCTGCCAAAAATAAGCAAATGGCTGAATTAAAAGGGTTTGGGTGTTTTCGTATTGGAGCAGAGGGAAACAAATGTTTGGAGTCGTCTCGCATCATCTTTTACATTCTTTGGAGATTTTTTTGTGCTCGCAATCCGTTTTTCTTATAGCTTTCTCTTATCAGCAATGTGTTTGGGGTAATAACGGAGGTAGACTGATATAAAACGGATAAAAATTGTTAAGAGATTCTCATCCCCCCTTTCTTCTATTTATTCTTCTCTAGTTAAGGCTGTTTCTCGTGAGTCGTTTCGTATTCGCTCTTCTTTCATTCTTATCTCTGTAAGAAAGATAGGGGTAGGGTTGGATGGCAACTAGAAGCTGGAAGTATTGAAAGGAATGGGGATAGAGGAGACGGGAGGAAAACAAAAAACGAAATAGGAAGGTATACGAAAAAGTAAGAGAAAAAGCGGATGAAATATTGCATTCATTTCTATCCTGCACACTGTGAATCATAGAGCGAGATGGAAATTGAAATGGTTTAGCTGGCTCGTTGTCAGTCCTGGGAAACTTGGAAAAAAGTGTGTTTGAACAGATAGGAGCAAATTGCATCCCTTTTAATATGAACTTCATCGCCCTCCGTGGGAATGGAAGTACTGATTAGAAATGAACATTTATTGAATGGATGAAATCCTTTCTCTTTCCAACACCATCGCCTTTTTATTATAATATCTTGCTAGTTCCACTTGCCTCCTGTTTTTGTTGTGAGAAAAAAGGTTTTAGCCGGATCGCTTGAATATTAAATTACTTCGGAATGACGGTGAATAGATTGATAGCTTAAGAATTGTATCTGTTGGCTCATTTGGACCGACGATAACGATGACTCTTAGTGAAAAAGAACAGCGAGCTTTTTTCTGCTACATGGATACACTTTGCTGAATATGGCTCAGCGCTTTCCAGGCTCCAGCATGAGTTCATTTCGTGGGCTGGGCTGCAGTAGGCATGCACTATAGATACTCTCGTGATCAGATCTCTTTGCAATTTAATGTATGATGATACTTTTAGCTTTTGTTTTCCTTGGGAAATGAGATGAATAAGCATGAATGTTACATTCAGCCTGGATGCGTTCACATCGGTGGGGGAGAAACAGCCGAAAGTATTGAGTGAACTAAAGCAAGGCGCGTATTGTGTTTGCCACTTGAGATGAGAAGGGCATAAAGGGCTATATTTATTCCGAGGGTTTTAGTCAAGTTTGGAAGAAAAGAATGGTAACACCATTGAGTCGATCCGATCGGATTAAATTAGTCAAATAAATTGGATCCCATTGACACAGGGAACATTCTTGGCATTACACGGTAACTTGAACAGAATGGAATGAAATAAAACGCAGCTTTTAGTGTTCCATCGACCCCCTCTCTGCAGCAGTTCGATTTATTGGTGCATGCATACGAATGTACAGCATGTACGAATAAGGATGCTCAAATCTTCTTCCGTTATCCATTGTACACTGCTGCGGCGTAGATGTGGAGAGCAAATTCTCATAAACATTGAAATATATGTGGCAACTGATAGCATTCAAATGGCGAGTCCTCGCCCATTTAATCCGGACTGGAATAGGTGTATCGGCAGATAGATAAGTAAAGGTCATAAGTTGATACTTTCCCAACTAAACATAATGGCTAGTTTCAAAAAAAATTTTATTGAAAAATTAAATATGCTTGGCAATTGCTCTTTGGCGAATTTTTGGTGTGCGGACGTACCTACTTACAGAAAGGGGAAAGCAAATGAAAGGACGCGTAGGTACTTTATGTGCCTGCCTAGTACTATAGTAGGCAAGTTATAGTTTCTTATGAAATTTTGGAACGGCGGTTGCATACCATTAGTTTAAAAGTTAGCAAGTGGTCACACCAGGAAGTGAGCGTTCTGCTTCATTTGGATCTAAACTCTTGGGAAGGAAAGGAGCATTTTGCATGCACAGTACATACAGCCGTACATGTGTTGAGTGAAATAAGAAAAGAAATGGGCATGTGGTGCGTGGTAATAAGAGGAAATAAGATTCGTTTACTTTAGTATCCGTGTGTAGTATAAACAAAGTAGTCTACCTAAAGGTCCTCGCTGGTCCTCTCTCTTGGCAAGGGAAATAATAGGAAGGAGAGCAAATTTTCATTCCCTCCATCAGGGCACTAAGATTCGTTTATCGAAAAGGCAGGACAGTTGAGAAATGACTGTAAAAGCCGGTTATGCATAACCATAGATAGACTCGCTATACACATTGCTTTCCCCGTTCCGTTTTTCTATTCATCTACCAATTCAGCGATCCATGTGTGTGTTTATGCTGGTGTGTGATGGAATTTACTACCTGACTTGAGTCAAGGATATCCTGACAAACGTTTCCACTCAGTCAGACGACGTGAGTGACTGAGTACTGCTGGGCTTCCTTTCTATTTGTCCCCTTTATTTACTGTACTAATGCAAAAAAAGACTCACTCCATATACCACAACAGCGCTGGCCGTCAGCATTCACTAACAACGGAGCAAGGGTAATATAAACGGCTGCATGTTTGCCTGCAATGCTTTGCTTAAAGTAGAAAGTTAACCTGTAAAAACGTGCAAGAAGGAAAACGGCGAGTTCTAGTGAGCGAGACGGATATTGTATGGCAAAAGCAGGAAGGAAAACGCACGTGAAGCAATAGGAAATATAAAGGGTCTCTCCTTCTCGTTTGTTCCACTTTTCGGAGAGTGAACCTTTCTCGGCTGATAAATGTAAGGAGGTAAATACGCGATGTAGTAAATAAATTCCTCTGTGACGAGCATAAAATTTTCTTGTGCCATTTCAAGCACTACACTCACCGAGTAGAGTATGTATACACCCACCACCCACAGTTATATTTTAGACAAACGACAGTATAAAAAATGTTTTCTTCCTGTTTACGAAAATACGTGTGCAAGTGGAGTCACACTTTTTCATTCAAGCTGAATTCTACTTATATTGCACGCTGTAGAGATACACATACACTCAGGTAAAAAATGTAATGCTCAAGGGCAATTTTTACTTCCAGAAAGTGGTATATTTTATTGTCAGTTGGAGGATGAAAAAATGGAATAAGATGACTACAAGGATACATATCTTGACTACTGTGAGGGGACGTTCAGCAAGTGATGTCAATGCATACATAAGTAGTTTTGAAAACGGAAAATATAACTATTTTTACTTTTCTTTCTTTAGCTTCAGTGCAAAGCTTGCTCCATTTTCCACCAGATATCCTAACCAGATAAAAGGTAGCTTCGGTGGTGTGGGAAAAAAGTGAGGCGAGTGAAAGAAAAAAGTAGTAATGATGTGCATCTCTGATGAGGAGAAGAAGGAGAAAGATGAGGAAAAAAAGGGAAAATGTGTAGGTATGTATGTGAGATAAGTTGGAGCGATAGGAGTGAAGATTGTTGGCAAGTGGGGACTTGTGCTGAACTCCCTTGCTGCTGCTTTGCTTTCCACTCGTTTTTGACTTTACTGAAGGTAACTACTGTGTATTCTTTAGCACTTTCAACACATCTATATACCACTGTTGCTTTCGTTTTCTGGTTATTATAATGGGTAAAAAAAGGGAAAGTTTGGTGGAAAAGCTGAAACTTTGAAAAGGCTGAGAAACATTTGCTACGTACATACACTTAGGATGTGGAAAGGTACGAGCTGAAAGTGCCTACTCATAGGAGAAACTGTTATAAAAGAGCAGACTTCCAGGCAGGAATATTTTTTTTTTCGTTCCTGGTGGCCGTAAGCTAACTTACTGCAAATGTATTCGGAGTGGAAAATATTTAAATATAAAAAGTAGTAACAGCTTCTGTAATGCTGGGAGAGCAGGGGAAAAAAAGTTTCCCCGCCTCTTTCCTCTTCGGAAACTTATCTGATGGGATTTTACTGTTGGAGTGTAAGGCTCTCAATTTGAAATTCAAAGTGCATCAAGATATTTTTTTTTCGTTCGCCATTCGGCTCTCTGGCTCACTCCTGCAGGTACAGAATAGGAAGTCTTTCTTGTGGACGTATGATTTTTTACGTGGCTGTGTGAACGTATGCGATAGCGCTATGAAAAAAATTGCACCATTTCTCACACCAAGATATGTGGAAGAAAATTGTTGGAGGGTTTTAATTCTTGAAGAAGGGGACAGAGGTTTACACTTCTCTGGACACTAACGGAACCATGTGCGTGTATCCTTTCAGGCATACACTCCTTACTTTATTTATAACTAATATGAAAGTATTTTTATGTTACGTAAATGCAACCCGCCCTCGTCCCCCGCAACTCTCATTGCTGATTTCATTTTTTCTTGGCTTCAACTTGGTGATTCTTTTTTGGCGAAAGTTTTGTAGCTGGACTATCTCAATGTTTGCTCTTTCCTCATGTAGAAGAGTGAAGGGCTTGAAGCTGGCTAGCGTAATCTGAGTTGCACTATGTCTGAACTCTCTGGACTCGGCTACGTCTGAAAAGAGACAGACACATTTTTTCATGAGCATTCCCTTCAATTCTTCTTAAAAAATTCTTGAGTTTTTTTCCAGCTTCTAGTTAAATACGGCATTTCAAACGAATAGGAAATAGTTAGTAGCTCCAAGTTAAAAGTTTATATGTCTCCCGTGCTTTTCCAATAGAAAAATTCTTCCTTAAATACTTGGAGATAAACATAAAATGAGTTAGGTCTTGTCAATGACGCGACGTTCTGCTACTGTTACATTTATTATTTGAGTTTGTTTGTGGGCTTTTAGTCTCCTCGAATTTAGTTCTTACAAGGTTAATAAAAATTGTTTGGAATAGTTGGTTGACTGAAAAAAAAACTTGGAGAAAGGGTAAACAATTTTAGCTTGACTCCCTCTAAATGCCTTCAAGGTATAAAACATCATTGGTAAACTAAGGGACATATTACGAGTGGTTGGAGCATCCACGCGGACATTGCTGCTTTTACTTTTGGAAACACTTTATACATATAAATACTGGAATATAAGGAATATTAGCTGAAGAGTGATAAAAGCGGGAATTGTCTGGAGATGCTTCAATCCCAATTTATATATAAAAGCGTGGATGTAGCTGAAGGTGTACGCTGTATTGGTTGTGCACTCTTCCTTTTTTCTATTGTTGTAATAAGATTCCCCCTCTCCGTTTTCATAGCAGTGCATAATGCCAGCGCGACTCAATTGGTTATGCACTCTTCCTTTTTTCTATTGTTGTAATAAGATTCCCCCTCTCCGTTTTCATAGCAGTGCATAATGCCAGCGCGACTCCTTCCATATAACTCTTTTTGGCGTAGGCTCGGTATTGTTATACCTCCATGGTTGCCCCTGTTCTATTCATCTCGGCAAATCTATTTGTCTGTTGAGAATGGATTTGAAGAAATTGAGTGAGGCAATTTATTTTGACAGAGAATTGAATACATTAAAACGGTGGGTGGGAGGGTTGGAAGAGTGAAAGAGCAGAGCTATAGCCTGATGAAGAAACGATATTCGCTAGTACTATGTTTGTATAAAGTGTTTTGCATTTTGGCTTGCATCTTTCATTCCTTTCTTTCTATTATGAGTTTTGAAAGGAGGAGATGGATTTTCTTGGAGAAATCATTGTATTTCTTTTTTTTCCTTCTAGGAAGAGAGCAGGTTGCAGAAAGCAGAGAGACAAACTCTGAGATGGGCTACGCGTTTTGTTGCACTTTAGCATATATACATAAATGTCTTTTTATTGGCTCGGTTGAGAGTTGTATTTAGATCAGGAATATGGATGCTAATGGTGGGAAAAGGATTGTCGGATTTTATAATACCGCTGACTATTGTCATTCGTCTTTTTTGCATAAAAGCATGGAACGGGAAGGGAAAAAAATCGTGCGCGGGGTGGTATATTGCTCTCAACGCTCAACAGTAATGCACTAACGCGAGTGCTCTGCCATCCCCCTTTTTTTCATATTGTCGTCAGCATGATCAACATTCTTCTTCTCAGCATCTGAATGAATAAGCTCAAAAAAGACGAGAACGTTGGAAATAGTCTCATTCATTAGTTATTATTGCCGGGAGGATTTATTCCGTTCCATTTTAAATTGGTTGGGTGAATGAGGAGTTGCTTTTGTTGCTAAAAGGAGAAAATAGATGTAATCATGATATATGCGAGTATAGGCAAGGAATAAAGCACCCCGTGTGCAGGCATTACCTCCAGAGCTCTCTTCTTTTCCATTAGCGAGAAAAAGCTTTCTCTGCTCTCACCAGTTAGCTGGATTTCGACTTTTCTCCTATCTCAACTTCCACAATTGTAATATTAGCAACAGCAACAAAGAGTGCGAGTGGTGAAGACAAGAAGATGGTATGCCGAAAAAGTTGATTAGCAGATATGCTATCAGCATGCTGCTGTCTTTGCGTGAGTGCTGCTAACATCATACCACCAACTACTTTTTTTGGGGGTTTTTTATGCATGCATACACATACCAGCACAATTGCATTAGCTTGGAATGCTCATTGTGACTTCATACTACGGAAATGAACAAATGAAGGTACAGCCATATAAACGGAGAGGGAACGAGAGATTCAGAGATTCCCTCTGTTTCGAGCATTGTGCAGTCCTCAGATGATTTCCTGAATCTCCTTTCTCTCTCTCCCACACACACACACCATCATAGTTTTCTGCTTGTAAAGCATTCATTGACTCGAGTAGAACGTCCGTGCATTTGATACTCCGTTTCTAGTGTGAGGATGAGAAACGAGCAATAATGTAAAGCAAATCAAGAATGTACTCACTATATCATATATTCCGTTCACTTAAAGTTTTTTTCTGGATTTAGTAGTCTCATTACCCAGCCTCTGATCTACCATGAATGAATAATGGAACGGAGAGATGAGGACGGACTACGTTCCGTACGGTTGTGCTACCACCACCCTCACTGCTTACTGGATCGACATAATATGTATGTCTAAGTGGAATTATTCCAGATGGGATTTATTGTGTGTGAGATGCTGAGTCAGTCAAGAGATCCCCTCACTCGCTCAGCGATCCGATATGAAATGTAGCCTGTGTTGGGTAGAATTATTCGTTGTACAAAAAACTATCGTATAATTTTATATGGATGCATTTTTTTGTAACTGCTTTTTCTCAATTTATATACGGATGAAATGTAAGGACGGGCCAAGTCTCACCGTTTTTTTAGAGAAAAAAAAGCTGAATATTATTGGAGAGACGTCCTTCATAATAGTAATAATAATAATCGTATTCCATCAGGAGATGATAGGAAAAAAGTGCGAGTTGGCGATACACCCTTCGTGCTTTTTCTTATCGCAGTTATCGCTACTGTAAGTAGGTTTATGTTGGAATGCATGAATATATGATCATGACGATGATGATCATTTTGATGATATTGGTTTTCTCCGCGGAAAGTTGCTTTTACCGGAGGCCGTACTCATACCACTGTGGTAAGAGTTAGCACTCGGGCCCGCTATAATAATGGTATAAAACAGTATCAGGAGAGATGCTTCTATGTCATGTCAGCATCTTTTCTGCCCGCTGCCCTCGCTGAAGGGGAGAAAAAATTCGGATGCTGTTTCTTTATCCTCACGCTCTCTCGAGAGAAAGAAAAAAAATCGAGTGAATAGTAATGGTTTGGTTTGGTAGCAGCCAGGTTTTTTGACATTCAATGACGGTTACTACCTTTCACGCTAAGGAAAGTCCGTATTGCTATTGCTGCACCCTTCTACTTGCTAAATAACTCTGCAGTTTAGCGAAGGATGAAGAAACGAAACGACTTCTTTTTTTATGTTAAAAACACGTTTTGTCATCGTCCTGGACATATGTGTTACTCCTAATGGGTACATATGGGGAAGTAGATGAGCGCGGACAGGACGGCTACTATCCCTCAAAGCAATTTCTCTTGAACTGTGGATGGTGGAAAAGGATGCGATTTCGTAATAGGCATTCTTATATCTCTACCCTCAGATTTTAATATATGGCTTTTTCCTGCTGAGCGTTTAGTGCATACATTTGAACTTCTGGACATGGGCTCTCCTCTTGCAACAGAAAACAGAGTGGGTCTGCGGATGAGCTCTTCCGACAGCCATGGGCCTTGTCCTGTCATCTTCTATTATTTCCTTTCTCTCACAACAAAAAACCTACATGGACATGCATCCTTTTCCTGTTTGCATTCTATCACATTGTATCATAACTCTTGAGTTTACTGTTGTAGACAAACCTTATTGGGATATTAAAGAGAAGGATGCTGTGATATACCAGAGAAGTTGACTACTTACTACTTACGCCGCATGGTGGTTGCTAGCATTCACCCTCAGTTTCGGCACGTTCCATCGAATTCAATGTCTTCACTTGTTTCCTGTCCCACACCACCACCACCATTTCTGCTACAGTCCATTGGTATAAAAGTGAAACTCCATAAGTGAGCCCTACTTATCTGCATCCTTTATTTTTTAGATTTACGATAAAAGTGTATTATTATTTCGGCTCTATCTTGTCTAGAGTGTACAGAGTGCCGTATAAAAAAATGGGATATTCAGTTACTCTCTATCAACTTTTCCAGCGATAATACTATTTTACTGGCAGCCACTAGGCACCAGCGCTCTTGTAAGTAGACATATGTACACGAAAGTTATGCCCTACCGTAGAATATGATATGGCGGTATGGTCTCTTACTCAAAGTTATGGCTCGCCGTGAGATCTGCTGCAAGTTTGAGACAATGATTTTCAGTTATTCAAATAACAACATTGTGAACAAAAAAGGGAAAATTGTAGTAGTTGACTGGGAGAAGTGAGCTGAGTTAACTTGAGTGAGGAGAGGAAAAGGACGACAAGGATGTTGATGGCGATGTTGATGACGATGAAGACTCTGTCCTTTTTATAAAGGCTCTGTCCACTCGGCATGCCTTTCATGAGCTCACAGGAATTTTCAATGTTTCATTCCATTCAGCACTTGCGGTAGGAGTGGAAGAGGAGCATGAAAAGGGGCCACCACTGCTTCTATTATTACTTCACTGCTGGAATATATACACCGACATGCTCAAGTTACGTTGTAAGCTTGTAGTACGTAGTTGATAAAAAGAAGAAAGTTGAAAGCTAAGCGAGTGGTTTTAGTTGGATCGATATAGGAAAAGCAAAAGAGGCAACGGGATACGATGATTTCAGCAGTGCAGAGCATTATCAGCCTTCATCTATTGCCATTGAGCTGTGTGTGGTTGTAGCTGCCGTTCATCATGCAACTCGCTGCTGCACAAACTTCTTTCTTTGATGCATAATGTAGCGGATAATATATATATATATCGCGAAAGAGTCTGGAAACTGGGAAGGAGAGCACAGTCATAAATAGGAAAAAGGAGTTTTCAGATAGACTGACAGCTATTACTGCACCATCATCATCAATAAACGGATAAAATACACAGCTGAAAGTCAGCGCTGTCAGCGCTGCGCTGACATAACTGCATTGAACATGAGTAACGTGAGTGTATTGTTTAGCAAAAGAGAAAAAAAAGTTTTGAAACAATGCAACAAACATGAGGGAAAGTCTAGTTCATTCATTCCTTCTCCTTGTTGACAATACTTCACTGGCTCCACAAAAAAGGAGCAAAAAGGAAAGCGCATAAAAATCCAAATGGGAGAAGGGATAAGAGGAAAAGAGAAAAGTTTTTCTAGGAGGAAACTTGCATGCCTGTAAATAAATAAAAGTGGATGCGTCACAACGGGCTCCCAGTAATTACTCTCTCTCTCTCCTCTCACTACTTTCTCTTGCGTACTTGGGCACGTATACAATATTAAAAGAGTGCATCGACGAGAGCAAGCAGTTTCCTCCAAACTTACAACTTGGAGGGAGAGGAGGAACTAACATGAATATGTAAATTGTGATTATGATTGTGACTTGGAGAGAGTGAATATTTACATATTCTTCTTTGAGGCTGGAGATGCTAAAATGTAAAATGGCCTTCAACTAGGAAAAATAGTGGAGGAGGCGGATGGAGAGGCTCCAGTGACATAAAAAAATATTTTTTTATCATGCTGAAGAGGCAGAGGGTCTTTTTGAAATGAAAACAAAAGAAAAAGTTTGGAGGAGAGAAAGCACAAGGAAAATGATACAAAGTAGTCATTAGAAGAAGTACGAACTGCTTCGTGCTACTTCTCCCTCCAATATCATAAATGAGCTGGGTTGCAAATGCGCTTTGTTGTGAAGCTGTCCACTACACCATGGTTTCCCTTGTCTGGCTGCCGAAAAAACTGTTTTTCCTAATGTTATTGTTGTCGGGATGATGATGATGTTTGTTCCTGTCGATGTGAAAAAGGGCGGATGTGCTTTTTACTGGCTCAGCTTTCCCAATATGCCTCTCTGCCTTTAGTATGAAAAATCGCAAGAGAAATGGGCAAGCATAGTAGCACGGCTGTATTAATGATGTGCCATTTTCGCTTGTGTGTGCGGATGGCAGCAGGATGTCCATGCATGTGTGAGCATTTTACTCGTTTCCATATTTCCGGTTTTGCTACCTACCGAGTAATCGTATCATAGTTGTAGATGTCGTGATCATGCCTTTGATGACAAAATTCTTCCACTTTAGTTAGTTTTTTTTAAATAAAAACTTTTTTTTCATTCTGACACGACTTTTTGGAAAGATATGCGCTACTTTTTTGCTAGGTAGGTACATATATGATAGGTAGTAGACACGGACTATTGGGAAAGTGTGCCATTGCGAAAACGAGTAGTTTCGTTTCGACATGGCATAACCTTTTCAGAGGATATTAATACGCTCCAGATCAAGAAAGCGAAGTTTGGGGTGGTGTAGAAAATCAAGTGATTGCGATTGCCAGAGACAACCGTGCAGAATGGTATGAAAGCAATACTAATGCGAAAGAAAGTACCAAGCAGTGCCATCATCATGTCGTTTAGCAATATGTACGTACATTAAATCTTCCTGTTTTCTCCTACTTCATAGTCATTTGAGTGCAATGTTAGCAGACATTTTCAAGTCTATAGACAGACATTGGCGATTTCTCAATTCACTTTGCTTTCGCTTAGCATAAAGTGGGGAAAATGAAAGTTCACATGTTGAGGTTGGTCCAATGGTATTGGCATTGCCATGTGTCACGGCGAAAGAGAGAAAAAGGGGACGGGAAGACAACTGAAACTCAAATATTTCCCCTGGCTTTTTTCTGTTGTAGTGGAAAAAAGAAATGAAAATCGGGAATCCATTTTTAACAGCTAAAGGATTTGATGATGCATGCTCCATCAGCATAATATTGGGTTTTATATTGCTTGTATATAAAAGGAGGGAATCATTTCGTTCTCTTCTGCGCTGATTCGAAAAGAAAAAAGTGATAAGATTATTTTATTTGACTAGCCTCATCCAACTTTGTCCTTTTCACGGAGAGATGGTGATAGAGATAGCGGCTCTAGTTTGTAGTATAATCCATTTCCCAGTAAGGTTATTTGCACTATTTGGTCGTACTATTTTTATTTTCTAGTAATATATGCTCATACCGTATAGCGTATAAATGCTTTCCCAGGATAGTAGAAAAGCACTCGACCCTACTAACTATAAGGACAGACATGTACATTTAAGGAAACCTCTTTCCAATTTTTATGAAGAAGCTGGTTGTTCACCCGTCTCAATCTTTTTTCCATTTTAAGAATGAAAACTTTTCGCTTTTTTTGTGAGATCCATTTTTGCCGCTCTCTTTAGAATCCTGCATTCGTGGAGAAAATTATGTCAGAGTCGTGCGAGCGGATTACAATTGAACCAATGCACTGCACTGCCTTTTTTCTGTCCTTATTCGTTCTGCTTTCTTCCATATTGCTACTTTGCATAGTTAAATCGTATTCACTTCACTTGTTAACTCCTATTTCATGTATTTTGTATATATGTAGGGCTCAAGGATGAAATCACATTGCAATATGCTAAAGAGACAACTGTATTTACGTTAGCTCTCTATCTCGTTTCTCCCCCACATTTATGGAAGTTGGGGCACAAGGAAGATAATAAAGTCATTTATTCAATGGTCTGGAATTCATTTGAAAGGATGCAAAGTGTACGGGTTCGATGTGTTATTGCTCCAATAATTGTTGTCTAAAAAGTGCTCGCGCTGTGAGAGTAACTGGCATTACCTCCTTTTCGTATGTGATATGCGTGTATACGAGTCACATACGGTAATACGGTGGCGACGTGGAATTCATCTTTTGCCTGGATATCGGTATTTCCTAGGCGCTATTATTCAGCATAATTCTTCGCAGTATTTTTCATGCGCTTTTTTTAGCAACGTGAAGTAGGAAGCAATCTTTCATTCTTGTGTGGTGTAAAAAGGATTCCTATCACGGTGCTGGCTGCTGGCATGGTGGTGCTAGGACGACACATTCCATCCATGTGCTATCACTCCACTCAAGTAAATATCCTCAATTATGGAGATGCTTTATTTTTTGGCAGAGTTTTTACTGCCACCATAAGGGTCATTGAAGATGATGCTTTTTCTTAAACCCCTTTCATCTTGCTGGTACGTAAACGAGGGAAACTAGCTCGAAATTTGATGCTTAATATGAGGAAGTGGTGAGGGTGTGTAGTTTTCGTTTCAGTACGGCCACAGAAAAGTGTGAGTCATATGCAGCACTCAATGAGCGGCTATTTTGTAGTGCATGAGATGAGGTAAAAAAACGTAACGCATTGGCATTAGTAGTTGAAGCGGGAGGAAAGAAAAATCAAGTTGGAGGTAGAGCCAAAGGTACTCCGAAAAGTAGAACGACAGGCTTATGTTCCAGGGAGAGGTTATGTGTTATTGATGATGGCTCTACTTACGTGTAATGTTTGGGGTTAATGTTATGAATGAATTTATGGTGACTTGTTTGTGGTTGTTCTTTGGCTCCTTCTTTGTTACACCTACAAAGTTACCTTTGGACGGCATGTGACCCACCGCAACTTTAATGTCTCTACTATTCCATTATCATCGCTTCTTTTATAGTCGACTTATACTCTCATCCCTCCATTACTACCACCGCACAACTATATCACTTGCTCTCTCTCTCTCTGCTTTCTCCAGCACAAGATTTTGGAAAGGAAGGAAACACATGTAGTGATAAAAATGGTACATCCGTGCTGACTTTCGGTAGGTTCGCATGAGCGAAAGTTCTTTTCTAATGTTCTTTTGCGTTTGTGTCTTGTCTTTGGTTCTTAGGTTTTCCTGGGCTTTCTTCGAACTTGTTATATCTTCATTACTGTGCATTACGGTGCCACCAAAGAGCAAGGCCACTTTTTTTGTTTGAACTATATTAATAAGATTGAGGCGGGTTGAAAGCAGGACGGTAAACTGTAGTTTGTAAGTTTGTAGAGATGAAATTGTAAGTCCCTGAATAAGGTAATGGCCAGGAGGAGGGTTTGAAAATGTGTCTTGGATGGGCGGTAGTAAAGGTGGTGTCCTTATTCCTTAAACCTTGTTCTCTAAATATAAATACTGTGCACATTCATACAAAAACAATCCTCGCATTTATTTTTAGACCATAGAATGGCAAAAAAAAGAATCGACTTATGGAGAAGTGAAAGCCATAAAAAATTAGTTGGTCCATAGTCGGTGAAAGGGAGAGGGAACAAGACGGAGAGTAAATGTGGCCATTTAGGAAAGCCACAATTTATAATCAATGTCTTGGACACTTCCTTTCCTCCCTCGTGCTTTCGGACTTTTTCCGTATTTCTCCTTTTCTCCAACTAAGTTTTGTAAGACAAGGCGGAGGTTGGAAAGGAATTTGTTGCATTACATATTTGAGTGGTGGGCATATGACCAATTTCGTAAATGCCTTTTCTTCTCATAGCTCTCCCTCCTAACGTGAGTTATGTACATACATTGTCCACTATCGTTTCAAGGTTTGGTGGGCTCAAGGTTCAATGCATTAATATACAGTTTTTAGATTTATCACTTTCAATTTGCTCCTTCTAATGTGAGTTGATCTACATTTTTGAAAGCAACTGTGGGTGGCGATAAATAGCTGAGATTTCCGTAATAAAAGTTAGTTGCAAAAAAATTAGCTGCATGCTAATCACCAAAACTTGGCTGTTTTCAACGAACATGACTTGGAGAAAATATAAAGAAAAATGAGCACGTCGATTTTTGAGCTTTTTTTATAAAAAATAAGCCAGTTCAATCTTGCCTTTTGGACTCTACAAAATGTGTGATCATTTAATATGGAAAAGTGAAAATCTATATCCAGTAGGAAAAACATTTTCTCAATTTTTCGATACAGTTATTTTTATGGGTTCCTTTACTCTCCTGCGTCCATTCATGATTTACGCTGCAGAACGCTACTTTAGGTATATGCTCCGTTTACGATATTGCTGCTGCTAAAGCTCACCTCCATCACTTCCACCACCGTCATATGTTCAAGTGTAGTAAGCCGTGTTGAATTACTACACTACTGCTACTTTCTCCACCAGCTACTCAGATTCTTTTATGTACATTCTCGTACTGGTAAGGTATTTGTCAAAAAATATGCGTAGTCTCTGCTATGCCATTCTGTGCGTTATCAAGTTTGTTTAATACATTTTTCCTGACTGCCTCTGCTCCTCGTCAATTTAGTCATGGTCAAGTAGTTTTAATGCCTTTGTGCACAAAAATGCATGAATCAAGCAGTTACTTTTATACTTCGACAAGATTTGGTGTATTGAAAAGCGATAATAACGGAAAGGGCAAGCTATAAAGAGGAACGAGGTCTGGAAGTTGATATAATATGATGTAATGACTATATGTTTATAAGTATTCCGCCCTTACCCCTGCGGTGTTGAACAATCGAGTGAAAATTGCTTTTTCATGCTTCTCTGATCTTGGAGAACGTGGAGGATGAATATAATTCACAAATGCATGCCTCCATGCTCGCAAGTTGGTACTCAGGAAAAATGCTCTTTTGTGATCAGGAAAAAAAAGTTAAGCTGCTACGAGTACACTTACTACACGCTCATTGTACGGTAGATCTGGGAGAAAAAAGGTATTATTTCTGGGCGCGCTGAATATGAGGATTTTGTATTAGACAAGAGAGAATTTATAAGTCGATCTTTTTATTCGGCAAGACATAACAGGAATGTATTATTGCATTCAAAAACATTTTGAATTGCTTTTGAAAATATCTGCATGTCTGTGCCTGCCAGCGCCTATTTGAATTATTTGCATGAAGGGTGGTAAAACCGACGACGTGGGCTGCTGGAGATGAGAAAGTATTTCTAGAGTGGGAAAATAGGGTGAGATGTAATATTTAATATATTAAGTAGGTATGCATTTTATAGATCGACGGGAGGGAAGAAATGAATAAGGGAACATCATCGCTTAAGAAATTTTTTTAGAGAAGGTAGTTTTCATCCCCATCATCATCTATCTCTTCCCCCATACAGGCATTTTATGGCTGTGTACATAAAATGTAAAGCAGATAATCTCGTGATAATGCCCTAATAGCTAAAGACCGAAAGAAAAAATTCACTTAATAAAATTAAATTCCCTTTTGCAAGTACCAAAGTTAAATTATTGGTAGACAATAAAGTACTTTCAATTAAAATGATGCCATTTTCAATATAATGACAGTAATGGAAGTTGATAGTGTGTTCCGAATTTAAGAATGCTTTGGAAAGTAGCTGAGGGTCGGTGGCCTTTTTCTCCAGCGGGGCTTGTTTGACAAGTCTGGAAAAGAGATAGTGAAGTGGGGCCTGTCTCTGGAAAATGGCAGTGCTTGTGCTGATGCACTTATTATTACAGATTTTGAAGAAAGAAGGTTGGATGGGAAGTGGGCTGGTGGAACAGAAGGGACATTATAAAAAAAGAAAAGTTACATAGGAAAGAACTTTGAACGAGCGAGGGGGAACTTTGGACAGAGGGATGTAGTTGTGCTCAAGTGGGTTTTTGTTGAAAGTAACGAGAGTTTTGAGGCTTTGCCTTAATGGGTTATGTAATGAGGTTCCTTATTCATGAAGCATTTAATATTTCATTCCCAATGATTAAATGTTAGGGTATTAACGACAAGGAGAGGCTCTCTACCCCATTTGAACGAAAAGAGTAGGAAAAATGGTCGTGAGCTATTGCATGGCCTTATATTTGCCTGGAAGCAACCACGTTCCAGAACAGTTGTGTATTCGTGAATGCAACCCTATTTTAATGTGTTATGTGATGCTGATGATGTGATGAAGTTTAATAACTCTGTGGTTTTAATTAGTTTTCAAGAACAAGCCATTGTTATGCATAGTATGTACGGGGATGTAGTGGAGCGTGTGAAAGAAATGAATAAAAATGAAACTCAATATTCGTTTCAAAAATGAAATAAAAAGTTTTTTTTGGAAGGTTGACGTTTGTCGTTCACTTTTCTAAGTCCGTTTCCATTTGACTTACGCCTTTGCTTAATACATTGTGACTAACTTGTTTTCAGCATTCTATTAGAGAAAGGAAATGCGCTTATAACATAGCTCAAACTACTGTTTCTATATCCAACTGATTCATTGGGAAAATGCAGTTAGTTGTTGACTAAAAGAGAAAGGGAAAAAAGTAATAAAAAGTAGAAAAAGGAAATAGCAGAACGCAATGTGGACAACAACCGGAGTGGTTCACATGAGTATATATGAATTTATATTAAAATGAGCTTCTATGTAACCCTCTCCTTTCCCTTCTATTATGTAGCTGCTCAAGAAGGGAAAAAATTGATTTTGTAATATAGGAACATTGAACATCGCATGCTGGGACTAAAACCATCGGCCCTCTAGAAAAACCGATGGCAGTGCTCGGTTAACATGTGGTCTTTATGCTTTTGATGAGGAAATTCATGTTAAAATTGGAAACAACGTGCAGAATATATTTTAATCAAGTAAATAGAACAACCGACATGGTAATAAGTTATACCTATCGACAGACAGACATATTAAAATTCCATGAGCTTCGGGTGAAGGAAATAATTTTGGCTCCGGTTAAACTAGGAAAAACGTAAAAAATGGATGTGTGGTTTCACATATGAGTGAACAGCGATCTTCTTATTGATGGAGGACCGTCCGTGTCCCCAAAAATAATGAAGGAAAAAATGTCATGGGCCCGTCAGCTCGATTGCTACTTCAGTATTCACACATACTTGCACTACTACTGTAATTTTGTGCTAAACAGAGGGAGTAGCTAAATTTTTCAAAAATTGTGATGAATTGCTACCTATCCCAAATTGAAACATCGAGCAAGGCAAATGGAAAGTATAAATCCAAAACAGGATTTTAAGTGCCACACGGATGAACCACTGCAGAGCAACTGTACAAATATGTATTGGGAGATTTCAATCATCAACACGACTTTGCCATCAACTTTTCTCGCTTTCTTTCGCATCAGTTACCATATTTAAATATTAATCGGGCTTTAATCCTGTGTGTACACAATGTAGGTAAATATTTATGGAGAACTTGAGAGCTACTACTATTGATGTAAAATTCATAGTTAAATACCTTCAACTTTTGAGAGCGTCATATATCAGCATCAGTAGGAGGAGCAGCACTATTACATAATCGATGACTTACACATTCTGATTTTAACAGAGTAAACGGAGGCTGTTGTATGCACGAATGTAGAAACACTACATGGCTTTTGTCTGACAGCCTCCCCCAAGTGGAGTGAATGAGCAAACGTGATGTGATGATGACTGAAAAATGATCAGATCACGTTGATGAAATAGGGGAAGATGTGATTCGGAAAACTGATGCAAAAATTCATACTTAAATACCTTCAACTTTTGAGAGCGTCATATATCAGCATCAGTAGGAGGAGCAGCACTATTACATAATCGATGACTTACGCAGTCTGATTTTAACAGAGTAAACGGAGGCTGTATGCACGAACGTAGAAATGCTACATGGCTTTTGTCTGACAGTCTCCCCCAAGTGGAGTGAATGAGCAAACGTGATGTGATGATGACTGAAAAATGATCAGATCACGTTGATGAAATAGGGGAAGATGTGATTCGGAAAACTGATGCAGATCTGACTGCCTGACTGCTCTCTTGCACACGAGTAACCGGCTATACGTAGGTATGAGTGCTATAGACATATCATCATCAAGTAATCAACTTGATAACAAAAAACGAAACAGGCGGAATGTGAATGTGGTTTGTAACAAACTGAGAAAATGTACGTTAATTTTCTGATCCTCACATCTGCATCTCATACCCATTCTGATCATAATTAATGTTGTAAGAACTGTCAAACAGGCTTATTGAGCTTTGTGTCTGATTATGCTATTATTTATGAATGGGTACGTTTAAAACATTGTTTAATTTTCAGTTGTGAATAAAAGATTTACACGCTGTCACAAGGGGACTTGTACGAGTCCACACACAAATTTTCCATTTTGTGGGGTGACCTGCTGAGGTTCTTCATGAATAAATGGGCACACACTGAGGAAAAAAAAATAATTGAGTGCATTACGTATGGAGCGCACTTGCTGAACAGGAGTGTGCAGAGCTGCTTTGTTCAAGTAGGGGCTCTACAATGTCTTTTTTTGGCAACATAGCGTTAGTACGCCTACCGTTGTTAATTATTAAGGTTGAGTGGCTAAATTGAATGGAAGAAAACCACAGCTGAAATAGAAGGGAAATGTGCTAGAATGTATGAAAGCAAGTTGTATGAATGCAAGCAGTATATTTTAATGGAAAATGTTTTCTTTCTGATTTTTCACAGAACCGGAAGACACGGTAACCTTCTCCGGAAATGGGTCTTTCACTGATTTCTTTCGGATATTCGTTCGGGATAGGGAAGAACATTCTTGTTGGGGCCAGGTAAGTTATTTATTATGTATGATTGTCGCTGTGCTCTGCACACGCCTGTGCATTTAACGATGAACATTAGAACGATTATTTTGTCTAATTTGATCCGGGAACAGCCTTTCCCAAATCACTGACAATGGGGTGGGTTAGTTTGGTTGATGTTTCATTGGAAATACATACACATTTCATTGTATAACGACCCGCTATAAGTGCTGTTATATCTATAAAGAGGGAATAGTTCATTTAGTAATGGACTAAATGGGTTCATAAAGTTTCTGCACTTGTCGCACACAAAAACGACTTGGCTGAGTCCAATATAGACATTAGAGAAAGAGAATCAGTGTGTGTGTGTTGCCGATGCAGTGGGCTTTCTTTTTAGTCTCCCATAATATTGGAGATCTTACTCTCCCTGTCCGTTGCCGAACGTGAGTAATTTAATTGTGGTGGATGATTTGGGGAAAATGAGAGAAGGACAGGATGAGTAAACAGAAAGTAGTGACATTTGAGTAACGAGTGAACTAACTAACAGTCTTATCACGACGCTCTATCTGTCCTGCCCACCCTAATATGCCCTATTGGGGAGGAAAGCCGAAGTATTAGCAAACACTGATTTCTCCTAATATGTACATATACCTCGGCGCTAAATTGTTTTCACTTTTCTTCCACTTTGAGTGGAGGACAAAAAAGTTTCCTGTTAACTAGGTGGTCGTTACGAAGAAAAGTGAGAGTTAGAAAGTATGGATTGGGAAATGGTGGGAGAGGGAGAAGGAAACCGCAACACAACACTCGGATTGTGTATATTATATAAATTGCATTGGGCTTTGGCGCTACTAGAGCACAGTTCCTATTTTATGTTATTTTAGTTAGTTTTCTCGATTTTTTTTGTAAGTCTTCTTCCGGGAGAGCAAGTGCTCACTTTAACTGTGGTTTGAAAAGAACAGGGAAAAGGGAGGGAGCGAATAAGTTTGTGCTGGAGAAAGGGAGGGAGTGTGTGTGTGTGTGTGTGTCTGAGAGGTTGTTTGTGTTTCAGTTATTTCACTCAGTGATTTGTTGGATGGCTGATAGTTATCAGTTGATTGGACTGGAGGCTATATCGTTTATTTTCTTCTCTTTTCTCCTCATTACAGGAATGCTGTCTACAATCTCACCGCTGCTGGACTTAAACTGAATGTGGTAAGTAAAAAATCTTTTGCTGATATACATATATATGTATGTGTTCCTGTCACTGTGTCTGGTTCTGGGAGAGCGTCTATACTGTCTAGTCTACCCCTCTCCTTTTATTATTGCATTATCTGTTTAGACTGGCCCGTTTATTAGGGTAGGGGTACGTGTTTGATGTGGATGCATCCAGTAGCCGAGGAGAAATGAGAGTTTTACAAGGGGAAATGCGAACAAGAGCATTTATGGCTCCAATATAGCGATCTGAAAGTGGCTCGGAGATAGCGCAGACAAATAATGGGTGAAAAGAAAAATGTCATCAGTTTTGTATATTATGTTAGCGGCTGTCTCGATGGAGGATAAGTGAATAGGTACGATTTTGACTAGGCTCATCATGCTGAAAAATTGGAACAAATGCGAAGCAATAAGGAGACGTTTTACTAACACTTATTGTAGAAAGCTGCGAGACATGTGTGAGGAGTGTAAAAAGAAAGCTGTAGGCAGTAGAGGGGAGGAAAGGAAGGAGAAAAGGATGAGAGGAGGTGCGCACATATCTTCGTGACTTCTGTTTTATTTTGGTAGACCAATGACCCTGACTACCCTTTTCCTTTAAAAATTACGGTGAACTTTTAGTCTATTGTAGGATAAAAAAAGGAAGGCACCTTTCTCAGTTACCTGTTTCGTGGAGCATGCATGCAATTACAATCAGGCACATCCCCACTTTTAGGTAAAGTGATGGTGCTAGGTACTAGGTATACTTGCATGTTAGGATATTAGTTCAGGTTTTCTGACTGCCTATTTTCGCATTGTGGCATCTGGCGATTCTAGTAAACTTTCTAGACGTATTCGACCTCGGTACAAGAGCGAGGGAAATGAATGGAATTGGTATGAATGGATAGGGTGTAGGCCTAGCCTGAAAGAGGAAGAGAGATATTTGTAGATTTTGAAGATTGAGAATGGAGTATAGTAGTTAGCCACGGAAATTGTACTAAAGGTAGTAATAGCAATGTCGTTTTCGTTGCTCTCCACCTTACCCACGCAAGAACTGTTCACTTTTACGGCTCCTTGAATTTATATGACTTTCTCTCTGCAAGGAATAAAAATGGGATCGAACAGAGAAAGTGAGGGAGAGAAAGGTTGTAAGTGTTAGAAGAAGGTTTTCCCTTTCCTGTCTGATCCTTTTGTTATTTTGATCACGATTGAGCTTGCATGAGGTAGGTCTCTGAAGACTACATTGCACTAGAGAAGAAGCGGAAGAAAGAAAGGAAGAAACTGTTATATTATTATTATATGTATATTTGAATGAGTGTTAGAAAAACGGAGAAAAAAGGAGATGAGATCCCATGTTGCTCCATTTGGACAGATGGAGAAAGGAAAAAAAAGAGGGATGATGATGTTCTGAGAATAGCACATGAAACCTATTTCCCCCATTGAGACAATGTCTTATACGATCAGAGTGAGGCCAGGCCACACCGACAACACTATGTGCCACCACCACCCATTATGCACCTCCCAAGAAGGAATGTAACGAAAAACGCATAGTGTGGACTATGGAATATTATAGGCATACCTTTACAGAGACAGATGAGGAGAAGAAAATGAAGAAAAAATAGGGAGAGGGTCGATTGAGATTGGAAAAGTAGAGGAAGAAATCTAATTTGTCAAGTGGACAAGGAAAGAGACAAATCGGTTCCTTTGCGAGTTTTTTATTCTCCCTTCTTTTCTCTCCACTTTGTACGGAGGAGTGAGTTTGCTGCTGCTGCATAGTGAAAAAAAAATTATTATTACTGTTTCATTGTATATAGGTATACAATTTTTTGAAGATGAGGAGAAAGTCAAAAAGTCAAGTTTCTCAGGGAGTATGATTTTGGTACATATGAAAGAGAGCTGTCTTGTCCTTCTCAATAGCCGGGTTGGGTTGGTTAGTCGCAGTGGTTAAACTAGGGGAAAAGATAAGGAAGGACAAAAACAGTTTTGACAGGGCCGCTGTAGTTGAGTTTTGAGAGACGCAAACTTGGAAAAAATAAAAAGTTTCTGTGTGTGGGCGCTTGTTATTAGTGATGAAATATGAGAATCTTAACGGTATGATATATGTTTTGGTTTGATTTTTTTTTCTTTATACAGAAACTGGAATGGTACTCCGATGAGGACGATGTTCAAATGTGTATTACCAAAGGGAAGGAACCGGTGAGTGAAGACGATTTGTCATTTTTTCCATAATGTCTCCCTAATTTAAGAAACGCGCAAGAGGGACGCGATACGCGATAGACTCACCTAACCTGTGAGGACGGCGACACTAACATGACTCTGATATAAGACCCTTTCATATTATTTTCTGTAGATGACACTTGATTATTTT
>JAHZND010002389.1:0-15002 GCA_027744115.1 Acrocyrtus sp. NNG-2020
CTTGAAGGCATTAGTCATGACATGGACGAAGTCTAGTAATTATTGTTTGATTCGATAAACAATGCTGCACGAAATTGTGCTAAAAACTTTTCCAGAGGAGAGCGCCTACTTGTGATGAAAAAGACAAGATAATTTTATCGAATTACATTTCATTTTCAAACACACTAAACCTAACTGAAACGACATTTCCAATCTTTATTTTCTGAAAGTTCTATCCCTAACTCATGAAGTTATGATGGTGAAGATTTCAACTTTAGTGAATAAAACAAAAATACTTCTAGTACTAGTACTGGTTTATTTACAACAACTGCATTGCATTTTTATTTTTATGCTGGTAAAATTGTGTTGCGTTTGCAGCTTTACTGGACATAAAATAATTGCAATTTTATAATAAAACAAATAACAATTCGGTATCCGATTTTTTCAACATTCGAACCTTACAATACAGTGACACGGGTAAAAAGAATGGCTTGTTTTGAACGGTCAAGTAAGGTCAATCAAATTCATCCACTGACACTCATCATTATTAACCACACATCGGTTTGGAAGGAGGATACTAATTACTAATACCCACGCAGCCCATTAAGTAAACATTAACTACTTTATTTTTTTGATACGTAGCAAAGAACTAAATTAGAAATCGAAATCAGATACTCACCATCGTTTGCAAGTTAATTCCGCCTTTATCTTTTCTTCGGAAAACGATGTTGGGAGGTTGTTTATTAAGTCGCAATCCAAAACCTTCCAATTCCTTTTCGATGATACGTTTATGTCCTAGCGGCTTTAGAACGTCCAAGACAATGAAAATCAAGCTACATGTTCGGGCAACAGCGATTACTTGTCTTCCTCTACCTTTACCATCCTTGGCTCCCTCAATGATTCCAGGAAGATCTAATAACTTCAAAAGAAAATATGTTCATTTCGGTTTTCTTAATGAAAAGTTCTTCAAGTTTAAATCAATTTATATAAATTATATTCTTCAATATAATCTATCTAATAGCATCAATTTAAATCAATTCAATTCAATCTATATTCTTCAATTCAAATGAAAGATAAAACACTGAAAACACTCAATCACAATCTTTCCGAGTGCTCATATTTCCCCCCTTTTATGTTTAATTAATATATTAGAAACTGTAAGTATCTGTGGCCTAATATTTTTTTAACAATCGTTCTATATTTTGTAACAACTGTCGCTCAAAAGGCCTGCTTATTTTACCAATATTAGAAACTGTAAGTATCTGTGGCCTAATATTTTTTTAACAATCGTTCTATATTTTGTAACAACTGTCGCTCAAAAGGCCTACTTATTTTACCCCATGAATTTCAATTAGTCACTGAATCAAAAGATAAATTACTTCTGTCAGCGTGCCATCGGGGTTAATCCAATTATTTTAATAATTTTTAATCTGTCAGAGATTGGATACTTTACCTGGATTTTGGCTCCTTTATATTTAATACATCCTGGGACGGTGGTCAACGTCGTAAATTCATAAGCTGCTACCTCAGAGTAAACTCCAGCTAAAGTGGTTAATAGAGTAGATTTACCGACGGATGGAAAACCTGCAAAGTTTGAAAACATTTTTTTGAAAACTTTAAATCTATTAAAGTACTTTATAGTAAGCGAATATTTGCGTACTGTGTACAATAATGTGCACAGAACAACACACAACTAAAAATTTATACATTTTAAATTTTACAAATATTTTCTTACCTACAAAACCTATTCGAGCATCTCCAGTCTTGGCTACATCGAAACCTTCTCCAGCTGGTCCGCCGCCACCACCTTTTGGGGTTATAAGTTCACGCCGCAATTTTGCTAATCTAGCTTTCAACAATCCTATATGACCCGCAGTTGCCTTATTCTTTTGGGTCCTGGCCATCTACAATTATTTTTTAAAAATTAATACATTTAATTTGTAAATAGAATTCACTTTATTATATCACGGCAGCAAGTAAATATTGAATATTTACACCTGCTGAATGATTAACTATTAAAAATTAAATCCAGTAGATTTTACCTCAGCCTCAATTTGATTGATTTTATCCAGTACAGTACTCATCTTGGCGTTATTTGGTTCTCCGTCTCAGTGAAGCCTACCCTGAATTGGTGAATTGTTTAAATACTTTAAATTACGAATGAAGAGCTGAGCCAACCTGCAAATATTTTTTAAAATTTTAAAATAGTTTAATCAGAAGTTACTATCTGTATCATTTATATACACATAAACTCTGCAATTACAACTGTCAACTGTACTAACCATAATCGTAAGCAGTAAACAGTTACAACAATTACAATTCTATAAATTGATAAAAACAGCCGGTGTGCGATGCTCACCTTTTATATTTTGTTTCAAAATTACAGGCACTGTAAACCAAAGGCCCCTGAAACGCACGTGAAATTAAGAATTCACTATTTTATTTGCTTATTAAACTAGCTTCATCTACTGCAGTTAAAAAATACTTTCCAGTTTTTATCACATCACTGTCAAAAACTGGCAAGACATGTGGATGTGGAGTAGACACAAGTTGATCCTACAAATTCCTTGCCAAATACAAATTTATATGGTCCTCCAGCTGCATTCGTCTCAGAGTGCCCCGTGTGCCAATGCAACAAAGTAAAAATGCATAGTCGAAGAAGAGTAAAAATGCCTTTCGTGGCTTTATCATGAAGCCTTCACGTGCTTTCATGTCTAAAGATTGGGAGCAATTAATGCTATTACATATTTTGATTTGATATGCTTGTTATATTAGTTGTCATTAAATAACTGTCCAATTTTGTCGGTCACGAAAAATATATTAAATATCTCCATTTTTATTTCACATTTCAGAAAATAAAAATAAAATTACTGATAACTCTTTCCACGCCCTTCTAAACCTTGGATTTGTTTTTACTACTATCAGATACTATTACATCGTCTGATAGCGGATTTCCGTTTGTTTCCTTCATCATGAAAACGACGAGCGACCCACCAACTGCTATCACAGCAAATACGAAGTATGGAAGAGGTGGCCATCCTATTAGTGATTAGAATTCGGAACATTACAAAAGTAATAATTTTTGTTTTTTGCATGCCTTTCTTAAAAATTTTAGGTTCACTTACTGGAGCCAACATATGCTAGCTGGGGAGTGATAAGTCCAGAAATGTTAGCCCCCAAAATACCCAGAGCCAGACCCATAGTTCTCACGGAAGTGGGATATGATTCACCCGAAAGCAATCTTGCGCAAACTCTGCACGATGCCATGCCAAGTAGTCCGCAGAGGCATCCTACTAAAATTACGTAATGATCGACCTGTTCCTTCACTAAAAAGAAAATGGCTAAGGTGACCAAAAAGGAGGCACTGAAGGCCATACTAATCAAAACAGCTTTGCGCCTTCCCATCCTAATTTTGAAAAATTAAGTCATTAATATGGCTTTAGATAATAGGAGATTCGGAATACATGAAAGAATGCACATTTTTGTAATTTTTACCAGTCACAGAGGGGGACAGCTATCCTCTGACCAACTGCATTTGCCAATCCGATCATTCCTAAATTAAAGTACCGGTCACCCTCCACATTTCGAATGTTGTATGATATTCCATAATACGCAACATTCCATGAAAACCAAATTGCGAATAAGTAGATTGTGGTAACAAGCAGAGATCTCGTTTTGAGAAAGACGCAGTAGCTTATTCGCTTATTATTCTGAGACTCTGTAGCTATCGCTTCCTGTTTTCGTAAGGCTTCCAGAACTTCTATTGACACTGGCTCCTTACCATTTACTTTAGCCATGTAATTCAAAACATCGTGGGCTTCCTTCACCTTATTGTTCCGAAGCAACCATCTAGGCCCTTCCGGCAAAAACCTTGTAGGAAATAAATAACCAAAAAAATTCTTTTCAGCTCATCACTATTTTGCGTCAACGCTGGGGTATAGTTTAATTAGTGAATATAATTTTACATGTAGACTGGTATGGCAAGAATAAAATATGGAGCCATTGTTGCCAAATACAGCATTCTCCATGGACGGATGAAATATCCAAGAACACTCAATATCATAATTCCTTCGCCTATATAGATACAACAAAATGAGATTGTCTAAAACAGTGTAAACGCAAAACCACAAATAATTTGCTGAATATCTTTGAAGCATTACCCATTGGACCGACGCAGTTCGATACAGATCTCCACTTTGGAGTCATAAACTCCAAGACCACCATACAAGACACATTCATGTAACCTAAAAATTAAACGGAAATATCTCGTATATCTCGGATTTGGAACACAGTAATTAGGATTAATAATTTACTATTTTTAAAGGGTTACCGCAAAATGCAGCTCCGGAAATCATTCGAGATAGTGCATAAAAATATATGTTGGGGCTAAATGCAGACATGGCATTTCCAAGGGCCATAACGGCCATAATGGCAAGATACGTCTTTCGTCTTCCGTACCTAAATGTATATAAATAGATTCATGTGTCTTCTAATTTCTGTTACTAACTGCATGTACTCGTTAACACGCATTTTATGAGCTCATACCAATCAGCCATTTGGCTTGCAAAAATGTTTCCAATTATCATTCCAGCCATTAAGCAGCTCGTGAATACATCGGGAATCCAAGCTCGGTCACAGGTAAGATTCCACTAAATGACAATAATCCGTTAAAACTATAAAAAATATAAAGTATCAAATCTATTTTGTTTATAGACAAACCTCATCAACGACGGACTCATATTTGAACGGAGATTCAAAAATATCCTGAAATCCGTCAAAAACTGACTTTAAATAATCTGAAATCAGGGTAGGGTCCGTTGTTGTAGGGTCAACTTCTGAACCTGTTGTAGTTGGAGTGTACGCAAGGAAATCCGGCACGGTCGTTCCGATATCTGATGTGTTGTCACAATTTGGAACTTTCGTAACTCCTAAATTATCGTAATTTCAGTTATATACATATTCTAACTATTATAAATATCAAAAAAGTCTTTATAATTAATGTGCTACTTTACTTCCAGTGAGAATAGGTATAAAAACTAAAAATGATCCGGGTATTTCCAGAAGGAAGTAGCACAGTAAGACCAGCACTTGGAATGGTCCAAAGCATCCTTTCAAAACGAATTAGATTATAAAAATGGGCCTTCTAAAAAACCTTTGGAAGTTGTGTTGTTGCACAGTATAGAAATATCAACCTAATTTCTCCAGTATTTCTTCGAAGATTATGGGCTTTGGTGTTTGCTCACTGTTTGTATCTTCGGTTTTTGGCAATATGTCCTTGCCATTTTTGTCTACTTTATGTTGTTTACTACTATCCATGTTTTAAGCTATATTTTCTAAATACTGGAATTGTAAGTGAAATTGTTAAATTTCATGGAATAAATAATATCACATTTATTGAAAATGTCCATAAAAAGCTAAGTTAGGGTGAACTGCGGTCTCAATTTACTCCAATGTTTTGTCACAAATGATCTTAGACGAAATGTCTAGTAGTGCAGTGTCGGTAAGTCTGAAAGAACTAAACTGAGCAGAATTTGAAGCGTTTACAGTAGATAGTTCAAGGTAGCTCAGGATAGAAAATTTCAATCCTTTTTCTCAATCCACAATTATTATATAAAGCAGCATGCATATTATATAAGGTAGCATGTCATACAAAAAAATGCGACTTTTGGTGCATCACTAATAGCAGATTAACAGCAGCGTGCAGTTATTGACAGCGAGGAAGGTCTAGGGCAAGCATCACGACAAAGTACTTGTTTAATATTTTAAGCTGTTTTAATGTCTTTTAAATTCTTCTTATGTAACTTATTAGATACTTTTTCCATTCACCAAAGACTGTAGTTGATGCTTATGCAATTGCTGCTCATATCGTATTTGCTCATTCATATACTGTACATTTCATTTGTTTGCAAAGATAATCCTTCCGTACTCCTTTTTAGTGCTGCTTGCGGCGAATTGAATGGAGTCAAAAGTCAAAATATATACTAGATAGGAATGTATCTGAAGTTTTTTTCATGACTGACACCTTTCAATAACTTGCAAACTTAATAAATTGCCGGCAACGGATACTGCTTTTCGCTCACATGCCACATTCACTCACTGACATGTAGTCAGTTATGTAATATTGCGTAATATAATCCATAAATGCATAAAACACAAAGTTGTGTGCTATTATTATTACATACATACTTACAGTAAACATTTTTAAGTTGATTCTGCTGATCATCCAAAAGTAACATTAGCAAATTCTTTGGAAAGCATTAAACACTTTTTTGGAGGTCTCGGGAACTCATGCCAACGCCACACACACACTACTAAAAATGCATCTGAAATTAATTCTTACCAATGTACGAAATAACTCAACAAATGTCATTGTTATATCAATGCTGTTGCCACCGATGAATGGATAGTTCATAGTTTTCGTTATAAAACATTTATTCAATGTCTTTGTGTTAAAATTACATATGTTAAAATAAAGTATTCAAGCCTGCGCTACGAATTAAGCTTTTCAATTTTTATATCACCCATTTCAGAATACTTTCCTAGTTTGGCCCATCGTCAATTTGATTATATATATATTTGACAATCATGCAAGTAGATTCTGCCGATCATTTAAAAGTGACAGTGAGTAAAATCACTTGGAAAGCATTGAATTAATTTAAGAAAACATAGAAAGCAACAATCTTGTTTCTTCGTCCTCATGCTGCGTTTGTAAAATGAGCAATGTACACGTGAAAAATAAAACCACTCAAGCGCCATTGCATCAACGTAAAGTACTAAACCTTGCTAATAGTAAGTAGACGACAAAATCTTTATTCAATTTTCATCAATAATAACAATTTATCACAAAGTCAATTCATAAACAATAAACGCGTTATTAAATACCTATACCTATGTGTACTTGGCATTTTCATACATCGCCTTTCTGAGGCTTCTTCTTATTGCGACCTATTTGGACATCGTCCGACAATGGGCTTCCATTGGTTTCCTTCATCATAAAGACTACTAGTGAACCAGTAACAGCTACGGTAGCAAATACAAAGAAAGGCAAGGGGGGCCATTCTATAAAGTTAAACATCATTAAATTATTTTAAAAATTGTCCAACACAAACTAATTATTAGGTACAGAAATCATTGGAGTTGTTTGCTTCTTTGCATAGCACTCGATCGAGTGCTAGTTAGTTAATTAGGGTTACCCTGATGCAGAAATTAGACATGAGGTGACTCACTTTTACAAGAAGGAGCAGTAATTGTTGGACGTGCAAAGCAAGGGTTAAAATTAGATTAAAAACTGACAGCATGGTTTATATCAGAGGGACTTACGGGAACCAAGAAAAGCTAATTGTGGTGTTACTAGCCCAGCTATATTCGCTCCCAGACCTCCAAGGCCGAGTCCCATAGTTCTCACTGCTGTTGGAAAGGATTCTCCTGATAGCAGTCTTGCACAGGCTCGATTCGAAGACATTCCAACAATTCCGCAGAAACAGCCAACTAAAATGATGTAGTGGTTGACATGTTCCATAGTCAAGAAGCAAATGGCCAGCGTGACCAGGAAGGAAGCACTAAATGTCATGCTGAGCAGAACTGCCTTTCTCCGTCCCAACCTGAAGCAAAAATTATTCATATTAATCAGGCAAAGAAAAGTAAAAATAAAAAACAAGGACAAAAATTATGTGAATAGTTACCAGTCACAAATTATGTAGGATACTCGTTGCCCCACGGCATTGGCCAGTCCAACAAGTGCCAAATTGATATAACGATCACCAGGAACATTGCGAATGTTGTATGATATACCGTAATATGCCACATTCCACGAGAACCAGAGTGCGAATAAATAGACAGTTGTAACGAGCAATGTTCTTGTTCCGAGGAAATCGCAATAGCTAATTCGCATATCCTTCTGGGACTCGTCGGCCATTTGCTCTTGTCTCCTAATTGCTTCTAAGACGTCTCTTGAAATCGGTTTTCTCCCGTTGACTTTTGCCATGTAGTTCAAAACGTTGTGTGCTTCCGTCACCCTGTTATTCCGAAGTAGCCAGCGCGGCCCTTCCGGCATGTAGCTTTGAAAAGAGGAATGGCACTTTTTAATGCTAGTTAACTTTAAAATTGAATTTACGAATGTTAATGTTTGTTGTGTGTATGCAAAAATTCAAGCTAGGTATGTCAATAATTTTTAATTAATAGCAGCTTACAGGTATACTGGAATGATGAGGATGATATATGGAGCCAGCGTGGCCACATACAGCATTCTCCATGGCTTGATATAATATCCAAGAAGGCTGAGTAGCATAATACCTTCCCCTACACATACAGAAATTTTATCATCTTCAACTACTAAACAGAAGCTGCTTTATCAAGGCTTTAATTACTACAAATTTTATACCTATAGGCCCACAACAGTTACCCACAGATCTCCATTTAGGTGACATAAATTCCAGGATAGCCATCGTCGCCACATTCATATATCCTACAAATCAAAATTTCTCGAAATCGAATTATGGATAATTGCATAGAAATAGAGATAAAGCAAAATTAGAGGTGTGCTCAAAGTTCAAACCACAAAATGCTGCTCCAGATATCATCCTGGAAAATGCGTACACGTATATTGACGGACTGAAGGCGGAAAGAGCAGTGCCAATGCCCATAACTATCAGTATTCCTATGTATGTCGTCCGTCATCCCGTACCTGCAACAAGTCATTGTCGTGAATTCCTGCATTCTTACAAACATTGTGGACAAAACAATTTGAGTAAGACTTATGGCTGAATTCCCAATAATACTTACCAGTCAGCAATTTGACTAGCAATAATATTTCCCACTATCATTCCAAAGGAAAGACAACTTGTAAAAACATCAGGCACCCATGCTCTATCACAAACTAAATTCCAACTGCAAAATAACATAAATTTTAAATATATGAGTGTAAGAACATAACTATAATTTAACTTTGCTAATTGTTTCAATGTAGCATGCACAATTTGTTAACCTCATCCACAACAGACTCATATTCGGAAAAGGTGCTCCACATCTCTGAAAAACTGCCGAATATTGACCTTGGGGAAATTGAGGCAGGGAAGGGAGTTGTCTCTGGAGTGAAATCACTTGCATTTTCCATCACATCGTAAATGGCTGTTGTATAGGTGTGAAAGTCTGCATTAGTCTGCACTTCTCCGATTTCCTCAATTTCTGTACAGTTTCTCTCCACTGTTGATTCTAAAAAATATCAGAATGGGATGAACTTTTTAGCATGTTTCTGGAATTGTAAAGTAAGGATGTATGCAGTTAAAGTATCAGTTAAGATAAATAGCTCACTTCCAACCAAAACTGGTATGAAAACAACAAATGCGCATGCAATTTCCAGAAGGAAATAGGTACATAGGGTGAGTACTTGAAATGGTCCAAAGCATCCTTTCAAAATTTCAAAATTGTTTTATTCTAATATTAGCTATTTTCAAAATTATATATATATATATATATAGCCAAGTCAAAACGATGTGGGTTGTATTACCTAACTTATCCAGAACTTCCTCAAAAGTGACAGGTGAACCACTTTCAGGTAGATCTTTCACTATCTCATTATCCAAGTCGATGAATTTTATTGTAGGAGCTCTTTTCTGCTCTTCGTTTATTTTAGGGGCATTTTCGGAATTTTCCTTGGACTTATCCATTTTTAGAACAATGTATTTATTATTCTTAATTGAATACGCTATATTATAAATGCACTTTATTCTGAACCACTTAAATTATTTCTAGTAAATAAAATGTTGCACTTCCTAAATTATGTTTAAAATGCGTACCGGTCTCATTTTTCAGTTTTCTTTTACTAAAATCAAGAGCGCCACTTATATTTAGAACTAGTGCCGGTACATCTCTTCCTGCAAAGCGCTTTCCAATTTAAAGAAAGATGAAAGATACTTTTATCGGTGAAGCCGACGGGGTTCAAGATCGCATGCTTGCATAACGCGTTACGTCGTTTGGATATAATGTCTGCACGTAATTACAAGGATTCAGTTTTCAGACTTGGAGATTAAAAATTTATTAACGGGAGCGATAATCAACTCGTTACAAAATCAATTGTTACATTATTGTACACGTTTCCCACGATCTGCCAAAATGTGCCTTATACAACGTATTATATGATATGCCTAATCCAACATCGTTAACTTTTTAACGTGCTGGAACGCTTGTCAAAAGTCGTTAAGAATGCTTTTACGCGTGCGTATATTTTCGTTCGCATAGGACTACGACTTTGTACATTATATTTTACAGACGACTGACGAGACGCAATTTTAGTGTATTATGAGTATGAGTTTTTAATGAAAAAAAAGAAAATGGTGAATTATGAATAAAATGAAATAAAAACATGGATTCATTGGAGTATGATATATGAATTGTTCGTCAATGGGAGTACGTGATTATTGCCAATTAAAAATTAAATTATTTGTCAGCAATACAATTTCATCCAGACTACTGAGACTGTCGTGTCACCTATTGTATAGTGTACAGTATCACATGAAAAATCAACTTTAACGGGGTTTAACTACACCTACTATTTAAAATACTAATTCTGGCATTGTTGGTTTGGTACATATTTCAATTGGAAAGCATTGAAAACCGGCCAAAGACTACATAATTGACGCGGATTCAAGATAAAGACAATACTTTTTAGCCGAACGAAAGTCGAGATTTTTCCTATGCTCATTTTTGTCAACATATGGGGTACTATGAGAAATATATTTAATTCCACTTTGTATTTTACAAAAATTGCTCACATTATTCACGCGCATCTCATTCATTCCAACCCCCAACCCTCTCCCCTCCCCTGTCTTGAATGCTGTTACAGCATTTTTTTTGCAAGAGAGGAATTTCTATTTATAGAATTTAGAATAACTATTATCAGCATTCCATCTCCATTCGGCAGAATCTGAAGGAAATCCATAGAGGAAAAGGGTATTACAAAAATACCAAGCTCGATAACTTCACTCGTTAAAAATTGTAAAAAAATTAAAAATTGTTAAAAATTTGTCTGTTTATCCCGCACATCAATAACTATCATGGAAATAGATACATTATCAACTACGAATATGAGGCTTCCATCCATGTAGGGACTTTTTTCATCTGAACTCTACTCGATAAAATCAGTAAATCAGTCATTACTAAATACATTGCAATTTTATGTGCCCACCCACGTGCCCATGTAACGTAACATTAATATATCGCTTTTGGGACGATCTTAATAACCCGAACTTAGATTGAATACAATAACACCTAATTTACTGACAAAAATTTGATGTTTGCTGCGAATGAATATGAATGACATATACCTATGTGATCCTACAACAATAAAAATCAATCTTATACATAACTCATAAGAACGATTTTCCCCTGCCGCAGGCCGTGTTTCGTTGTTGGTGGGAAGGGAAGCAAAGAGCCAAAAAGAGGGAAAGAAACGGGCTTCTCGTCCAGTAAATAGTAAAGTGATCGATCACATATCACATTTCATATACCTAACAAAGCATTGTGCCAAACCAACCAAAACAAACGTCAAATTTCTTCTGTGTTGTAAAGTACTAGTAGGTGTAGTATATCATGCTTCATGTGTTGTTGTACACAGTGCTCATGCATAATTAACAATTAAGTTAAGAATCTGGAAGAATTTTTGATAGTTGCAGAAGTTGTTGAATTTGTTTTGTCTCATTTCGATTTAGTGAAAAAATGTGAATGATTTGTATTTTGTGTTGGTTATTTTGTTGCTCTCTTCACAGCTGTGAATGTGAATATGCTGCTGGGATAAGATAAACATTTATGTACTTTAGTTAATTTTTTGTTAAATGTTCAGTTATTTTCTGCAATGACGCGCTCAAAAGCCACTACTAGTACTGTGGAGAAAACTAGCAGTAACAGCAACAGCAATCTTCAGCCAACAAAGATAACGTCGAGAAGTAAAAGTAAGTTAATTAAAAGCGATTGATCAATTATTAGAAGTCCAGTAAATTAGGAGGCTAGATAGAAATGACTGTTAGTGAAGAAGGGTATTGGTATTGGTATTAATTTTAATTTTACTAATTTTAGTATGTGAATTTGCTGTAATTGTGTTATTTTAAAACTTAGCCTAATCTTTGAATTTGATTTTTCAGGAGGAGAAAATGTAACATTAAAAGCTGATCTCAAACCACAAGTGAGTGTCCCCAGGGATGTTTTTCANCATTAAAAGCTGATCTCAAACCACAAGTGAGTGTCCCCAGGGATGTTTTTCATCCATCGAACTTGTACCCGGATGAGTACCAAGGGAGTGGCGACAATGAAAATGCAGCACAGTTCCATTTCACTCATAGTAAAACAGAGCCTGCTCCTCACAAAGTTGGGTTGGGGCCAGTTATATTTAATTTGAAGCCTCATCATTACTACAGTAGTAAGAAGCCTTGCGAACCAAAGGTATCAATGGGCTACTATAAGAAAAAATATCCACACATATTTAACAAGACAGACGAGAATGTTCCAGTAGTTAAGCGAAATGCTGATGACGCCGCGTTACGGTTGTGTAAAAGTATGAAAGCGCTTTCAATTTTTCGAGAGGATGAAGAGAAGGAGAATAAGGAAAAGGTCGAAAATAATGGGAGACAACTTCATGTGAAAAAAGGAAAGCATTTAATGCAACAATCTTTCAAGAAATTGGTTGCTCAGAGAGTTGCGTATGAATCCGGACAGAAAATCACTGTTTTGATTGATGAGCTTAAGACAAAGGAGTTCAAAAAATCAAGTGGCGAAGTTCGAAAGGCAGGTGTACGAAATTGGAGATCTCCAGGCGGAAGTGAGAATATGCACAATGGGTTGTTGCGTGACTTGTTTAGCTGGTCACTTGCTACATCGTCGAAATGGAAAGACAATGAAGCAAGGGTAGTAAGTTGGAGGGCTGTATCTAAAGAGGGTGGTAAAACAGTTTCGATAAAGGAAGTTGCTGATCTTTTGAATATGACAGTTGAAGAAGTAAGTCGACTGGAGTTCCTTAAAGACTTTAAGAAGATAGTGAATGCGCTAAAGGACAATATTTGCCACTCCAGTTTGCCATGTAAGTTTGTCTTTGAATAAAATCACCGGTTTTAGGCTACTTCTTACCTCATCATGATAAATTACCACTTTTGTTACTTTATTAGGGCTTACCACGTTGGCTGCAGTGTCTGAATTGCAAAAAGGAAATATTGTATGTGCAACAAGAAGTGCTACTGAAGGCCAAGGAACTTTCCTTCATTGCGAAATCATTGATAAACATATTTGTTATATTAGGTAATAATGATTAATTAAAAAGTACAATTCGAGTTTTCTCAAAACTATTTATTATAGATGTCAGAATGCTCGAACGAGAACGTTCACTCATATGTATGGTGTATTTTTAGTCGAAACGAAGATTTTCACAGTACAAGTACTAGCCAACGTTCATCATTTTCAACGAAAGCGGAGTTATTCCGGAAGCAAATTCGAGATACGATTTCGTTTGGAAGGGATACTGAAAGTACCAAGTCAGCATTTAGTGAAATAATTTCCACATTTGATCCAGGTGATTGATCTCGTTAGAGTATCTAGTACTTATCAGACTTATCTACTACCTTGTTAAATTGTTAGTTTAGGTTAGAAGTAATATTATCAATCAGCAGGCTTGTCACGTGGCTGGAAATATTATAAAACTGATTTCAACAAAGCAGATTTATAAATACCCAACTATGATGTAAAAATGCAATGATTTTACAATTGCAATAATTTTCCTTAGATTGGAATATCGTTCAAATTACGGCCTTGCTTCATTCAAAGAACAGGTTTGGCACCGACTTATGCGGAAAGCGTCGCATTCCTCAGCTTCTTCTTAGCGCTCTGGCTCATATTCCGGTAAGGAAACATTATATGTAATGTAGGTTCCTTTCATTAAACCGAATTAAAAAAAATGTACAGCTGTTTGACGTAGTTGTATGCTTTGTTTTAATTAAATTACCTAATTAGAATGAAAACGATCGATGTATTTTCACAACTTTCTGTTACGATCCCCCAGTCGAGGAAGGGTCTCTAATGAGCTGTGGTATTATGGAAGAATTTCAAAGAATTTTAGATCGAAATTTGGTCATAAGTGATGATTCAGTTGTAATTTCAAAAAGAAATTACTGGGAAGAAAGGACTAAACATAATCAAGCTATGAAAGTAAGTATCATAATATTTCCGTGTTTACTAGTGTCCAATAAACTACTTATATATTTTAAATAACAACAGAAGCTGCGGAAGTTCCAATGTTAATTGCTACTCTTTTCTATTTCTAATCCAAGTTTTTTAACTTAATCTAATAGAGTGTCATTGTAGCAATGGAAGAAGAATGGATTGGTCCTTGGAACTTTTTGCTTCCAGGTCACACCAAGCATCGTGAAATTCGCGAAAAAGTCCGTACAAAAATAATTAACCCTTCAGCAAAAAAATATCGCCTATCGTCGTCCCAAAAACTTGTGCTGTACAAACTTACAGAAAATTATAGATATCTTCATCCTACCATCTCTTCTGCTCTGGAAACTGTTATATCTTTCATTTTACAAGTGCCAGAAACAGGATTAAGTACACTGTGTAAGAAAATATGTGACATAGGGAATGAAGTTCCATTAGATAATAGGCATCCCACGGTATTGGTAGTAGATCAAGATATGGAAATATTTCCTTGGGAGTCTATGAGCTGCCTTGTAAACACGGATGTCACGAGAATGCCTTCATTGAACTTAATTCGAAGCAATTACAACTTTGTAACGTCCTTGCGGCCTTCTTATCCAGATATAGTGGATAGCAATAGTTGTACAGTCGTTTTAAATCCAGATGGAACGCTTCCTAATGTACAAAAACGGCTGGAACAATATTTTCTAGATCATAAACAGTGGTTACCAGTTATCGGACGACCACCTCAGACGAAAGAAGTACAAGAATGTTTAGAAAATCAGCATATATTTTTGTAAGTTAATATAATTTAATGCCATTCATCAAACCGTTTGTAGCAAATGCTT
>JAHZND010002390.1:0-14945 GCA_027744115.1 Acrocyrtus sp. NNG-2020
TCTTTATGGTGAGTTTACATCCATAAAAATCTATCTAATCACGGTAATTCCTAATTAGTGCAATTACTTAAGTACCCTGGCACGACTCAAGTATTTTCGGATTCCTCCCAGGAATAAGGAACCATCGCGTATAAGCTCTTTAATGAAAAAACGTGCTCACGAACTTCTTAATGGAGCTTAAATACTATTTTTTAGTGCTCACGAAATACTTTTGAAAAGCGAGTTTTTGCTGTAAGCAGCTGCAAAAAAATCGGAGAGAGCTTTTATAGCAGTTTAGCAGTTTACGTCGAAAAAAAACTGAATGTAAAAAGTTCGCATTTTAGTTGATTATATTGTTGTGGCGTGAACATGGTAAACAGTGATTTGAAGGAAAGTAGGTTTTTCTGAGATGATACCACTAGTTTTCCGGACACGCACTGCAAGCAAAAATATACAAAATTCATCTCTTCCTAGAGCTGGTTTTTAGCAATTTAAAATGCAGAAAACATTATTTTGCACAAAAAATTGAGCACCAGCACCAAACTCCAACTCACAATGTCACCGTGAATTAGCATAATTGTGGCGTTTACTGCGATCTTCAAATAGGCACGTAAACCCTAAAATTAAGTGCCAATGTGGCATGATGACTGAATCGTCAGATTTATTTTGAAAAAAAAAGAAGATGCTCAAGCTTTCGTAAATTTGCCCAATGTACAGTTTTAAATTGGCTGTTGAGCAGTTTGCTAAAAAAAGTTCATTCATTAACTTTTTAAGAGAGAGTTGATGATGATGATGATTGTGGCAGAGAGTTGAGAGAGACGATAAAAATTCGGTCATCGTCGTCGTCACCTCGTCCTGCTGTCACCCAACTGAAGCATCCTCACATCGCTTTCATGCCAATGTGGCATGATGACTGAATCGTCAGATTTATTTTGAAAAAAAAAGAAGATGCTCAAGCTGCAAAGTAAAAAAAAAAATTGCTCTCGTAGAAAATTCGTAAATTTGCTCAATGTACAGTTTTAAATTGGCTGTTGAGCAGTTTGCTTTAAAAAAAAGTTCATTCATTAACTTTTTAAGAGAGAGTTGATGATGATGATGATTGTGGCTGAGAGTTGAGAGACGATAAAAATTCGGTCATCGTCGTCGTCACCTCGTCCTGCTGTCACCCAACTGAAGCATCCTCACATCGCTTTCTTAAACGACCAGTTAAGCGTGAGTAACTGGATTTTTAGCTGCTTTATTTTTAGCGTGCAACTGTGCCAGCCTGATGAATCAATGAAAGGAAGCCAGACGTGCAGTCTCGAAATGCCGAGTTCATTATGCTAATGTTGCCAAACATATTTTTTAAAAAAAAATTGTTTGAAGTGTTAATGACCGACTTTTTTTTATTGTACTTGCAGAATATTTTTTTCTTTAAATGACTACCTCTACTGCACTAGTGGCAGTTATATTTGGAGGAGACAGAGCACAGAGCAGTGAATGCAACGGTTAATTAAGGAAATTTGCTCACGCGGAAGAGGACATACCACTTTCGACTTTTTTATTGCGAAAAAATATCCTGCAAAGAACTGTCCCCAACACTGCTATTCTTTGCGGCATATGCTGCGCAATCAGGATCACTCAACAATTTCCGGCGTTGCCTATAATTATAATTGACATTTTTATTCGGCACCTCCCTCCTGAAACAAAACAGCGACGGTTGCAACACCGGACAATAATCTTTTCTCATCCATTTACCTATAAATGACAAAACCTGCAATTTCTAATACAAAGCCACTAATTAAAGCCCATTGACTAGGGCCAACTTAAAAATGCCAATCATAAGGCCACTCTCTTAGAGACGAGGGTGTTATCTCGTTTTCATTACGCTCCCGCAAATTCACATGCTAATCGAATTATCGCACCTATTATGCCAGCAACGCAAATCTAATGAAAGCTGACATGACAGCTATTACATAGGTAAATCAGCGAGCGAGCAAAGCGCTCATTCATTTTTTTTGCAATTTGCAACTGAGCTCAAACAATCACTAAATAATTAAACAGATTTCGTATGAGTGGCCATCGATAAAAATATTTTTTTCACCGGTGACAAGCTCACCAGAGCACAACTGCCCAGTAAAGAATTCATGAAAATTCATAAATTATAAAAGGACATGCCACCACCGCACACACACCACAACAGCGTAAAATAAGGTAGAACGAGCCGCCTGCAATAAATATGTTTGCATTTTGTGTGAGCTCTCTTATGCGTGCCGCTACTGGTCACCGTCGAGTGAAATCCAAATATTTCTGAGATTCTCGTGAAAGTGTGACCAAAGCTTCGTAATAATAAATAATAAATGCTGCTCAGATAATGGCTTCTACTTTATTAGATAACTACAAAAGAAGTGCATATCTGCTAGGGCTCCCTTTTTATGAAGGAAATGGGGAGTCGTGTCGCCACGATGTCGTGTGGAGTCCTCTTAAAACACAAACGCTCTGCATTTCTCATATTCTTAGCCAAGTTTTTTTTTTACCCCAGCGATGGTGAGCACGTCTCGTGCAAGGCGCAAAACAAACAAAGTGAAAAATGGGTACATGCGATACTGCTCTGCTCCTCCATTTTTCATTACAATTGATTTATTATGTGAATTAACAAGGCATTTTAAACATGCGTTTTTCCGCTGAAATCTGCGCTAAGTAGATTTCAGCGGAAAAACGCATGTTTAAAATGCCTTGTTTTCCTAATACGTTCTGAAGTGTACAACGCGGTAGTGGTTTTTTTTATTGTTGTAGAAAAATATATTTCAGTCCCTCACATCTATCTCCAAAGAACAATAGATTGGAATTTATGACGACCAATTTAAAACTTAATATTATTATCATTCCTCAATCGCACGAAAAAACTCACTTTTTACTAAATTTTTCCCTACTCGTGCTAAATTATGCGTTTCAATTTATTATTATGGGGAGTTATTGCCAAAAAACATAATATTTCTCCCAAAAGTTGTGCAAAAATCTTTATGCAGATCTGTAAAAAAATTGATTAAAAAAGATTTTGTGCCCTTAGGTACATGCTCCGCATGTCCCTATTTTTACAACCCCGACCTGCTATTAAGGTGTCCCGTGGTAAGCAGAAGGGGTACCCAACGGCACTTTTCATTTTTTAAGGAAAAAGGTGCATTTTTGATATTACTTCAAAAAAAATATTGTTGATGGTTGAGGAGGATTGACAATGAGAGCTGTATTCAGGTTGCTCCTATGCTGTGTAGTGCAGAGCAAGCACGCACTTTAAGATATATTTCCAATAGAATTTGAGGGAAAAAAGAGCAGACTTTAATAAGCGTGCCATAAACCTTTCCATTTTATTATGATAAATAATAGCAGAAACAGGAATGAAAGGGAGGAAAAACGTGTAGATCTTAATGGAGATGTTCTCGTTTTTCAACGGTGAGAGAGAGAGACATTTTTTTCGCATTCAGTTTCTTTACCGTCAGCGTCAGCCTTGTCAGTTTACGGAGGTAAAATAAGGTCAGTAAAGAACACACATGGAGATTCGCACTTCCTTGAGGCTTGGACTGCATCAAAGTGAAAAGTTGCTAAAAGCCTAAGGAAAGAGGAATCAAAAGTGCATCAAAAAGGTAGAAAAAATTTATACTCTTGTTCGTGTGTGAAAGTAAGGTAAACTGAGAGAAACGTTCCTTTTTAAACCTCAGACAATTGAAATACTACTCAGATTAGAGCCTTATATGTGCAGCGCATTTAAATAAGCATTTAGCTTGTCCGTTGCATTCGCAGTGGAAAGTTTTGATGAGTGATTAACTGACCACTGCACTGTCCGCTAAGGTGCACCTGCGCTTCAGTTACCTATGCTCAACAACAAATTGTACATTTTAAAAGTCAATAATAATTATTTTTTGATGATACCTATTAATTCTACTAGTAGGTGCTCGATCATTGAGTTCATTGTGTCGGTGAAAAATTTAGCATGTACGTAAAGCAGGCATTATGCTGTATTTATGACTTGTGGGAATTTTGCACTTGATAAAATCCACAACTTTTTGTTATGACCTGTAGTGGCCTGTATTCGAGTGTCGAGTCTAAAAAGGAGTCGATGTCTTTAACATTTATAGATTTTTTTTGTATGTTGTTATTTTTAGCCACCCACATGAATGTGCACACCCACCCTGATAGCTAACAAGAGTGTCAATGGAATTTTAAAGGAAACACTTAATTAATCAATTACGGTTCATCACTGCACATTAGCATTTCAGCATAATAAAAAGCCATTGTAACGACTGCTAACGTTAACGACAGAGTTGTCAATGAGCTTTATTTTCATCTTTTTTCCTTTTGCGATGATGGACCCGCCTAGTATAAGAAATAAAAAAAAAATTGTATGCATTTGGCACACAAACGCCTTATTAAAATGTATTTATATGCGGAGAGTCAGTGCCTGCCTGAGGAATCAGAACAAAAAAAGAGATTTCGCGACCTTGTCATGCAAAAATTATTGCTGATTGGCAGTAATGGATTCAATAGCAAGTAATTATCCGCTTCACCTCTGAAAATTAAAATTAGTAAGTTTACCTGAAGATAATTGTTTTGCCATTGGCAGCGATTCTTAATAACAGAGTTGTCAATGAGCTTTATTTTCATCTTTTTTCCTTTTGCGATGATGGACCCGCCTAGTATAAGAAATAAAAAAAATTGTATGCATTTGGCACACAAACGCCTTATTAAAATGTATTTATATGCGGAGACTCAGTGCCTGAGGAATCAGCACAAAAAAGAGATTTCGCAACCTTGTAATGCAAAAATTATTGCTGATTGGCAGTAATGGATTCAATAGCAAGTGATTATCCGCTTCACCTCTGAAAATTAAAATTAGTAAGTTTACCTGAAGATAATTGTTTTGCCATTGGCAGCGATTCTTAATCTCTGTGCGGATAAAATTGTCATACAAATTGCACACCGTAATAATCGCAATCAGGTTACGCTATTCCCAAATTGACCATAAAATTGAAATAAAATCCTAAATTTTTACACGATCAATCCTATAATCAGCAGCAGCTTAAAGCGAGCAAGGAGCCATGAGAGGTCACCACTTCTGTGACTAATTAAAAATTTTCAGTTGACCTGTTCAACAAGAGCGATGTGACTACGACATAAAGCAGTTTGCAAAGCGAATTAAATTTTAACATACGCAAATTGGCAGAAGGGGATGCAGGATAAGTATCGTTAAAGAGTGTGCTCATTAATCCGTCTGAGGATTAATGACAATCGCTGTTGACTATCATTATCTTCAGCTTATCTGAGGAATGTCGCATAAATAATGTCGATAGTGAAAAAAGATAGGCGCTGTAAATAAATCAAAATTATTCATACTCCGTTCATATCCCTTTTTTAATGGCTGCATTAGACGACACATTATTCTCGAGCTATACTTCGGAATGCGCTTTTTTAAAGCTTAACGTATAAGTGACCTAGCTAAAAAAATGTGCAAATCCCTTAAAGTTGATTTTCTGATGTCAATCAGAGTCAGCGCGTCTACATTTTTATCGCCTTTCTCACAAAATATTTAGCAGCAGCCGTCAACCACCTCAGCTGTCAACTGAAGTAATACGAGCCCGACATGTACACTACACAGCGCAAATGAACGCTGCTTTATTAAATTACACTTTTTTATGAGTGGCATTCCTGATAGCGCTTTCATATAATTTCTGCATTCCTCCTCCTCAAGGTGCTTTGAAAAAGGTACAAGCCCATAAATAGCAAAAAAGACTAGAAATACTTGTTGCAGCCACAATTAAAGCTACCCCGCATTTTTATTTTTATTGGTTTTTAAAAATGTGCAATTAGCCCTGCAGTCTTTGTCCGTCAAAATTAAGTGTGCAAAGCTGGCACGGAACTACATATATAATGCTTCATGTTGATGTTGATGGCTATGACCCCGAACAACTGAAAAATCGCTATAAATGGCTACATATCTGACCATAAATGTGACGAAAGTTTTCAGTTTCGTTTGCCATCTGAGATAGCTCTCAACTATTTAAAAGAGGGCGACCGCGACTGCAACCACACTGCTGAAAAATTAAAAAAAGATTTTTGAAAAAAAGTGTATCAAAACGATAATGGGAATGGCTTCATCATAAGCAAGAAGCAGAGTTGTTTGTGTGGCTGAGAGCTAATGGGTCCTGTCTCTAACTCATTTTTATTATTGCCCGACTAGATTGACTGGTTGTTACTGTAGCTGAGATTCTATTTCTAATCACTAATCACATTTCTACTTTGACAGGACGCTAAGGATGCGAAATTAAAGAGCCTTATCAGCTCCGCGTATAATGACTTAATAGATTTTTTTCGCGATATATTTTCAGCCTTTGCCAAGCGCAAGCTATACCAGAATAGTTTTCTTTTCCTCTCTGATCACTTTTGGTAAAAACTTATAAATTACGTGTAAAAATGTAGAGAAATCAAACTGATAATGAGACCTTGCCTCGTTCACACATGCAACGAGTCTTTCCTCACACAGCCGATGATATGCTTAATGAACCTACCAAAAATATATCGAACCCTTTCTTAATAACTATTTTTTCGTATTTCAATCTGGAAATGAAAACGTATAAACGTGTTGCTGTTATGTTGCGGGTGTTGAGTGGCGGCCGATGACGCGAAAAAATAATTTTTCGAGGTAGTTTAGAAGATTGTAGATTGCAAAGATTGAAAATGAAAAGAGATATTTTATATTTTCCCTTGTACATATTTTTTTAATGGGAGAGCAGGTTCCGACAAAAGAGGAACAATTTTTGGCTCTTAACGCTACTATTAACCATCATTTATCATCCCTTTCAGATACTAATCACAACTCACATAGATAGCAATAACGAGCCCTGTAATGATGATGAGTTGACCCTTGAATGACTATGCTCTCTTGTGACACTGAAAGTATCGCGCGCGCTTGCACATTACAATTTCCAAAATAAAATGGTAATCGGTGGACTATGAGCAAAGCAACTAGAAGTAAGTCACTAAGGCTGGCTCACGTGCCCAGATTTTAGAGGACTATTAACTTACTTTTTTTTAAAGATTCCAAAATAAAATGGTAATCGGTGGACTATGAGCAAAGCAACTAGAAGTAAGTCACTAAGGCTGGCTCACGTGCCCAGATTTTAGAGGACTATTAACTTACTTTTTTTAAAAAGAGCTCTCGTCTCTTTATAGTTAATATTAAGCTATTAATTTGGGGAATGGGAAAAGTTGCGAGATCTGTTTTTTTCATGGTGCATTTCCACTCTGGTAATGCTGAGCAGAAAATAAGTAGGTACGCCCAAACTGTCAAGAGGAACAAGTAATGAATTAGTCAAGCGGAGATATTGGAACAATGGAAATTAGAATGCCACCTTGTTTACAGCTCGCTGGCACCCATGTCATGACAGAAGTTTTTAGTGGTCGAACAATAGTCAAGATAGAAATCTTGAAAATGATACACAAACGAAAATAATAATCTTTGTAAAAATAGCTGACTTGAGTCTGAGTGCTGACCCTGTTGGTGATATATGATTTCGTTCTGGGATGTTAAGATGTGCGCCCTTGCTGAATTAAACTTTGCTGATTTCGATTTCTGCTATTTACTCTGGTAAATGGGAATGTGTAACAGCAACAAAAAATAAAGTATGTTTATCGACATGTTATTAGCTGATCCTTAAATGTCCACAAAGTCTCATAAATTAGGGCCCTTGCAAGGATCAAGTTACAGTTATGTTGGAGTAGAATACGCAAGCTCATAAATATTTTTGGGACCCTTCATTTTATTTCAGCATTGGCAATCGCAATTTTTTTTAGCAAATGACAGCTATTAAAGCGGCTCAATTACTACGCGATTAACCGGCTATATCTAGGGTACCATCACCAAAGACAATTATCTTGGTGCAGAGTAAAGTTTTTAGTAAGTGCAGCAATTTAATTATTTTTTACTTTCCTGCAGTTGCAGCAGTTATGCTTTGCATTCTGGATGCGCGCGGATTACAGAGTTTGTAATTTGAGAGGGCTATTACGCGTGCATTGTGTTCGTGAGAGGAGATGGTGATGGGTGCACAGATTTAGAATTTTTTAATTGAGTTGATTGATGGAAACAGTTTTCAACTTTTACCTCTAATTTTGCTCCTCGTAATGAGAGGAATTGAAAGCTGTGCCGTGGAAGAAGAAGCTCAACTTGATTGTTTTTATTATTAATGGAGCTTAATTTGTAGCTGCAAATTGCGGTAAAAGGGATACACTCCCAGCACAGCTAACAAAGAGCCACTGATGGACTGACGATATTTAATTTTTTTTTCATGAGAAAACTTCTAACGCTCACATTTATTGGTTTTGGTCAAGATGTTTTCTAGGTCAGCGCTAATAATAAGTTGTACACTGGCATGCCACGTTATAGATAGCGGAGCAGGAGGAGGAGGCACTTCTAGAAAAAAAAATTTGCCCCTTCATTCATTTTCTTCGTACTGGGGTAATTGCACGAGCTTATTAAAAATTGATAAAAAATTGCAATTCCCACCATTAGGGCACATGTTAAATGAAAGTAATGTGCCTTTTACTGTGCAACTGTTGCAAGTGCATGAAAGTAAGACTTAAGCTAAGCCGCACAGAAAAATCCTTTAAAAGTGTTAAGGGATGAATTAGGTAAGTTAAGGAAAGGGTTGCAATGCAATAGCAAAACTAACAAGACCAACCTGGGTGCTAGATTCGGAAGAGGAGCACCTTAAAAAAGGTAGTTTTTTGGGTGGGTTATTGTTGTGGGTAAAAATGAGTATGTGAGTTTGGGTTATGTGTGCATCCGTAAAAGCTACATTTTCTGTTATGCATCAAGGATGAAAACGCAATTTCATTCATAATTTGCAGATCGCAATAAAGATATATAACAGCAGAGAATTTAGCATTACGCATTCCCCAAATTTTTTTTTCGAGAGTGTTGAGGAAAGGAAGGAAGTTTTATGAAGGAGCATAATAGGCATACCCAAAAAACGACTTCATAATATCCTACATTTTATTGTAGTCTGGCTAGAAATTAAACAGTAAATATCCATTTTTTAAATTTTTCCTGTTCTTTTATTTCAGGCTCTTGACTCTAGTAATTAGTGAACAAAAAGCGAGCGATTTAAATTGAGTAGCATAATATTTCGCATTGCATACTAATTTTCGGCTTTTGACTAAAGACTTAATTATTTATGGCGGCTCTTAAACTTTTAAACTAAAAAAAAGTCTGGTGCTAACTACACGAAACTCACACCTTAAAAAGTAACAATATTGAGCAAGTGTATCTCTCCCAGAAGTGGGATTTATGTTTTCCGTGGTTAATTAAGAAGGTGTTGAGGTATAAGTGTCGGCACTAATCAGTATGTAATATCGGCAACACAAAAAGGCACCCTTGCGCCTTGCCGCAATCTTCAAAATGTTTTTTTAACTGTTCATTTGTTCCAAATAAAAAAAAGTCTGCACACCGCTTTTTTTATCATAAAGAACAAGAAAACGCAAAATATAAATCTCGATGTCGCAAGATATATTTTTTAAAAGGAAATTTAAGGCTCAGAGAAAAAAAAATTGCACAGTTCACTTTTAGTATTTTTTTAAGTATCAGTTTGCTAGTTTGGTTAAAACCAAGTTAAAAATCAATTTGAAAAGAAAGAAACAATTTTTTGTTGTCTTTACAGCCCATTATTTACGCGTTTTACACGTTTGTCAGACGGCGGGTATAGGTTAAGCATTACAAATGACATAAGTGACTTACGGCCATCCTCGCCCGATTTGGTGTCAGCTCAACAGGTCTGCTCGTCTTTGTTGGCACCATTTTTCGTGTCCGCTTCATTTTCGAGCTGCTCACTTTTTTCTGCACTCTTCTGCTCACACAGCCTAACTTAAAGCCAGCTTCCACAATATTACCATTTAATTGCGAATTTTTCTTGGATGTATACAAAAAAATTGACACCGCTCAAGTCGTTGCTGCATCCTAATAAGCAGATGTAATTTTTCTGCTAGTTTTTCTTCTCACGAGCATTGCATACGAAATTGCCCAACCACCAAAAAAAATACTTTCCTCTTGTAAAAGTCTGGTCGGAACACACACTTAAAATTCTTGGATAGATAAAAAGCTCACTTATTCACTGCATCAAAACAAATAAGCAATCTTACTGAGTTTTAACAACATTTTCGAAATTCCTACCAATTAATATTTAGTATATTCTTCTTTTAAAAAAAATATTTTCAACTGCCTACACGACAAATCTCTAAAACAATTGTATTTTATGCTAGTTTTCTATAAAAGTGCTCATTTCCTATAGCGTGTAAAATCACCATTCCCCAATAAAAGGCCTGTTTTGCTGCTCACCGCTTGAAGTCATATATTCGCAAGTTTATTAGCGAAAAAAAATTAGAATCGTTGCCAACAATTTTTTTTGCTTGTACTATTCCCTACAAAAAAGAGTATAAGTTTTTAGAGCTCATATAGCACTTCGTGAACCCATTTTATTTTGCATTAGCTCATTTTGAGCTGTTCTTCTGCACTCACCACAAAAACAATTCGAGTCAGTTTTCAGAGGCTATTTCTGTGCTGCAAATCGATAAGGCCAGGCCAGCAAGCCAATCCAAAAGGGCTGTCTTGAAAGTTTTCGATCAAGTAGGTGATCAATGCACAACTCACACCTGTCACGACATGACAATTCACCATAATAAAAGTACAACATCAAAATAATGCTGTGCCACAAAAAAGCATCGCTAATAACTTTTTTTTGCAACTGGTTTCAGGTATTTAGCAAAATCTGCAGCTTTAACTTTCATTGATCCTCGGCCGTTCTGGGTCCTTTGAACTTTTGTCGTACCTTCGCAAAAGAAGAAAACGCTGAAGAAGATGTGTCGTAAATTGTAATGCGCCTTTGGCTCGTTTTCTACTATGACACAGGCCACACTATACACAATAGTACCTTCTGTGGGGTAGGTAGTAGGTAGTTCAAAAAAACCTATTTTCAATTAAATGATTTTCCCATCCTCTGGTGCTATATTTGTATATTTGACCGTTTACGAGTATAAATTGTTTGCAATTTAGCTGTACATTAATAAATAACCATTAAACTAGCTGCGGTATCACTCTATATCTGACTGAGTCTTTATAAGTTTAATTTTAATTGATTTTGAATTGGCGAGCACAATGCTATCGAGTGCAGGTGGAGTTCTCTGAGCTGGCAGCTATTTCACTGTGACACGAAAGGAATAGTGAAAATATCCACATTTTTAACTTATTAAAGTCTCGTGTTCTTTTCTTTCGTAGAGCTTCCGCTGTGGGGAACAGCTTCGAAAAAAAAACTCGTTTAATCGGTTAGCATATATATTCATGCGCGTTTCCTACATCGCAAAGAAGAGGTGAGTGAGTAAGTGAGTGGGCGAGGGTAGTTGGAGGAATGCTGCTGTATACTAGGTCCGGCAGGATTTAGCTTTCGAATTCACACAGAAATAATGAAAAAATATTGTAAACAATGCAAGTAGGCATTGTTCAAAGAGAAACAGCGAGAGGCAGCCACTCAACTTCCTAACCTTCACTTAAACGCGTGCTCCTATTATAAAAAAATATAAGTTTTTTTTCTTGGCTTGTGCAGTGTCAGAATGCAGTGTGCTGAGTGCAGGTCGTTATTAAAAACACAATCGTTTGGATTGGGCTGGCTGCTGCTGAATGCATGTCAAGCGATCCGTCGCAAGTCACAATGCAATCCCTATAAAGCAGCAGAAGAAGACAGCATCAGAGCCTCCACCGGAAGTCTCTAGGCAGTAATGCTAAGCCAAGCCGTAATAACGGAAAAGAAGTCTCGAATTATCATTTGTACGCAGATCATTATCAAATGAAAACAGCCACGAGGAAACTGTAGCAGCCAACAATGCAGAAAACACAGACAATACCTAGTTTTTTTTAGAGAGGAGCGGAGAGTAGAAGAGCACCTTGCAACATTGACTTAATTTTTCTGTCCTAATTTCTCAAGAGTTGTATTTTGCACTCGCAGCATTTCGCGGATGATTTATTGAAGTGCTCTCCTCAAGTGGTCACTTTTTTTATATGTACGAAGAAAACGCAAAACGAGTATTTTTTCATGCGAAGAAAGAAGAGACGGAGCAACAATTACACTACAATTGTAATTGCTCCTTCGCTAGGTATTCCCTTACGCATGAAAGAACTAAGTCACTAGAACAAAAGTCGTTGTTGCTAATCTAATCGCAAAGGTGTAAAGTAGGTAGTGCCACTAAAACAGTCACCAACTAAAAAAAATTCTTCGGGTGATGAGACTTATCGGTAGACAGACAACTGATACAGATATTAAGGCTGTCTTTTCCCAAATGACCGAACTCCTTTCACTGACGACAACGACAATGTCCGAACACATCGAGATAGCGATGTTTCCGTTCTCCGTTCAGATTAAATTATTTGCTGTTGACAGCGATGTAAAAGTATTTTATTTCCTTTGCAAATTTATTAATAGTGCAATTTTTTTTAAAAAAATTTTACACTTTAAAAACAATTCACTTGCTGATAAAACGTCTTGTTAAATGTTTTTTTACTAAATGGTATGAACATTACCAAATATTTGCAAAAGTCGAGAAGCAAACAATGCGGACTACCAAAAAATTATGTTTTTTTAAAAAGGAATCTCTCGGTGATTGTCTGCACGCGTAAATTTCATGCATGCAGCTGCACTCGGTCACTTCACTTCTCAAACCGCTTTGCAGAGCAACAATGACTTCTCCTCAGAGAACTCTCCTCAGAACAGACTCGCGATAAACAAGCTAAAATAAAAAAGGATGCATTTTGCCTTTGCTTGCTTTACTCGCTCACTCATTTTTTTACCTGGCTTTTGCAAAGCGATGTCATAGTCGGCACTTTTTTCAGTGCTTTTCTATAAACGCGCGTAGCATGTTGCAAGCACCTTCATAACAGCCACGATCATCATCTCGTTTACAACAAAGTCTTTAAAGAATTGACACAGAGAAATAATGCTACATAAAAACGCACATTTTGGCATCATATGGTACGGGCTGCTAGTATTTGCTATCCCAATAACAATAATTGAAAAGTAGTGCAGATAGCAAAATGCAGCAAGAACAAACCCTGATGATTTGCAATATGGCAATAATGATTGTTGCAGAGGCCCATCTTATCATCATGTGCGCCACTGTTGCCTATTCAAGAAAACATTTAAAAAAACATTTGTAAGTATGGCTTGTACTTCGTATAGCACTGTCTTGCGCATTTTTCTATACAATAATGCATCCCCTTCTTTCTTCTCGAAAACCACAACAAAAAATAATGTTCTGCCCGTTACACTTTACCTGTTGTTAATTATACCAGTAGTACTTGCTACAATGTAAAAAAAAGGGTACTACCTCTACTGCAAAAATATATATATTCATTCCCTACTAAAGATATCGTACTTTTTTGCATCTCTGCAGATTCTTTAAGTGTGCAGTGTATGGCAACAGCAATTTTCAGAGAGGTGCCTTCTTTTGGCTTATCATTGTTGGGACAAATGCCGCCGCTAAAGCATGCTACAACAATTTCACGGTGCATGTTTGTGGCCACTTTAGATACGCCAGTGTTTGCCATTTGACAAAAAAAGGCTGCAGTATTATCTCCCCTCCCTTGCGGATTGCGTCCATTCTTCAATAAAAACCAATCAGACTTGTATTTTTACACAGACAAAAAGAACTTTTGCGCTATGTTGTGGTGTTATAAATGGCAAAACGTTCCAATAATGCAAACGCCCCATCCTGTCTCCTGTCGCGTGGCTTGGTTTGTTCATTTGCAAACTTTTTTTCAATTGTTGACTTGAATAGAATTATTATTTTTATTCATTTTTGTGTATTGGGAAGGAAGGGAAGGTTGCTCTACATTGAGTTCCCAGTAATCATTATAAATATTCAGTTGTTTAATACCCACATTTGTTTGTTTTTATGAGCTTGTGCATGTGCACACCTTACTCTTATCAATATTTGATATTCGCAGCTTATAAATGTATGCAACGGAATAAATCAGTAGGAGTTTACGGGAGCGTGCCTTAATTGCTAATCAATCTTTTGACATTTCGCTGATCGGTAGAGGAAGATAAAGCCTGCGTGGGAATACTAGCCATTTACATACGGGATGGCGCTTAAACAATGGCAACTTGGGAGTTATTCGTCATTAGTCTTAATCAGTTAATAAAACTCAGCGTTAAAAAATTGCAACAATGGAAAGACAGTTGTCAGTCTCACTTTGCCCTCGCCATATCTAAACAGAAAACATTAGTTTTATGGCTGTTGATGAAAGTGAGTTCATAAATAAACTATTTTTATGAGCGTAAAAACATGACTTGACAATATTTATAATTAAAAAATTACATACTTTTATGGCCTATTTTGCAAATAAAATTGGAGAATAGGTAGCACTGAGAATTTCGACCAGGAAAACAAGGAACAAAAGTGGATTGGATTGTCGGCACATCAAAAGTTAGAGAGAGATGAGCTGAGGCTGAAGTGAACAGAGTCCAGTCACATTAACGTTCTCAATATGCCCCAATTCGTTTGGCTATAACAGCGCGAGTTGGATGATTGCTATTTCTGCTATAGATGACCATTTGATCAAGTAAGTTTTGTGGCATGAAAACAAAAACTGAAACTGAAACGCCGTGTTATCTTGGGCTAATTAATTGTGTGTATTAATAATTAATTAATTAAGTGTTAATTTAGAATTTGGGGAACGGTGTTGATAATAAGTCGGCATAAAAAAGGTCCGTTCTAATTTGCAAATGTTTGTACTTTTTAACTTGCACTCTAGCACGTGTTCCATCACCTGCTCTGCATTATTGAAACAAGACAAAGTAAGAATTGAATAGGTACAATAGGAATTGTATGTAGGTATTTTAAAAAACAATAATTACAATAATAATAACAACTATAATTGAAATTATTTACATAGG
>JAHZND010002391.1:0-12882 GCA_027744115.1 Acrocyrtus sp. NNG-2020
TCTCTGTAAAGAAAAAAAAAGAAAATAACTGCGTAATAAGCCATGTAATATCTCCAGAAATAACTGTGGTGAGCACGTAGAAAAATGCCCCCTTTTTATTCACTCAACTCAAGTCACTAAACTTGCTCCTATACAGTTTGAGCATCAGCTACACTTTATGGATATTATCATTATTGGTCAGGACAGCACCGACTTACTCATAATAATGTGGCTGTACTGTGTCCTGGAAGAACAATGCAAAGAATTATACATAAAGTTGTCCCACAAATGCTTCCGCATATCTCCCCATAAGTTTCCTTTTTTTCTTAATGAAACGATGATAGGAACAAAAATAAAGAAAAAAAGTGGAAATTGCAATTTTATGCGAAGTACACGTCCTAAACTTTTTTTTTCTCTAACTCTGCCTACTGTCCCTAGAAATCTCGGGGCAGTGGCCGGCAGACCAACAGAGAAAGTAGTATAAGCACTCTCCTTTAATTCTACCTAGTAAGCAAGGATACAGAGAGAAAATAAAAATTGGAAACGGCAAAGGTCGCAAAACAATTTGGAGTGGAGAGTAATGATATTTTGCCTACATAAAATGTGTCCGTCATAAATAGCGTACACACAGGAGCGCACCCGCACGAGGAGAAAAGAGTTATTTGTCCTATTTCGCTTATTACAAGCATTTCATTATAATGAGCAAGCCTATAAAATGAGAAATTACTTTGACATAAATAGCTTGATCTGCATGTAAGAAGAGAAAAAAAAGTACAAAGTAGAAAATGCACAGTTCCACATTTGACTAGTGTTATGATAGCAGCACTCTAATAGGAATGGAATGAGCTATAATGAGCTTGATCTGCATGTTAGAAGAGAAAAAAAAGTACAAAGTAGAAAATGCACAGTTCCACATTTGACTAGTGTTATGATAGCAGCACTCTAATAGGAATGGAATGAGCTATAATGTGAGTTGAAGATATACTTACGGGTTTATTACTTAATACTCTCTCCGATATTTTTTATTTTCGCATGGGTGGCACAGCACAAGAAAAGGCTGCCGCCGACACCACTTTTACAAAACGCTCTTGCTGTTCTCCTTTTTTTTCACTTTTACTATACAATTTCTCCGCTACAAAGAGAAGACTTCTCGAGTGAGAATTTTTTTTCTCTTTTTAACCGAAAAAAAATATCTTGTGTGTGTAGTAATAGTTTTCTTATGTTAGTTTGTCTGGCAAAAACAAAAGGAAAAAAGAAAACTTCACTCTCATGACAAGTACATATTGAATAGTAATCACATCTCTCACACTCCTCCATTCACGTACAAGTGTAGCTGTACACACTCATTCCGACATTCCCTCTGCTCACTCAAAAAAACAAAAAAAAGACCGAGAAGTGGCTGAGGATGGAGACAAAAAGAGTGCGGAGAAGGATATATATCCGTTAAAGCCCTCAGCTTTTATATAGAAAGTATGCCAAGCTGTATTGATAATCTGGGGGAAAGAAAAAGAGAAAAAAAATGAATAAGTTGATTCAATTCAATGAGACATCACTACCGCCACCAAAACAGTATTAGTAATTAAGAGGGATAATAAGTCAGAGTAAAAAAAGGAAAAAATAACTAAACCGGGTAAAATTGCCTTGTTCCGTTGTTTTCAGTATAAAAAAAAAGATGGAAAATGGGAAAAGAGAGGAAGAGGAAAATATAAAAAAAAGGTTTATATGTTAGTGGTAGTATTATTTTCTCTCACACAATACGAGAAAAGAAAATGAATCACTTGTTCTGTTCTAGTGAACCTCAGCGAAAACAAAAAAAAATGTGGAGATCTTTCTCTGCATCTGCAAAGAAGAACTAAATTACTCCTACTTCCACTTTTTTTTCTGATATAAACGGTGTCCTTTATATTTCTGCGCTAGTAAAGTTTTATTAAAGTAATGCACGTTGTAAATAGCTCAAGTTGCACTATCTTGAGTCCCATTTTATAGAAGATAATAGTGGAGTAATCTGGGTATAAATATCTGCTTTAGTGTGACAATGGAAAAAGCGGTTGCAAAAGGCATTTGCAATTTTAGCTATTTTTCTCTCTTATTTTTTTTCTCTCTCCGTTTGTTCTTGTTGTATATAAATTACTTGAGTGCATTCGCCACATCATATAATAGTAAATTGAACAAGGCATAAAAACGACTTGTAACACAGATTGTCCCAAGGGAGAGGAATTGGAATGAGAAAAAATATATTAGTTCGCCACTTCATTTTGTTGTTGACGATGATAATGCTTCTGATGATCATGATCTCCTGTATGGCTGGTGATGGTGATGGTGGTGGTAGTGGTAGTGGTGCTGCTGCTGATTCTCATCATCATCACAATCATCCTTTAACACGAGATAAAGTACGGAATTGGCACGGGAAACAAAACACACAAAACTTCAAGATGAAGAGAAAAAATTGTTTTGAGATGACAGAGTTTGGCGATAGTGAGCAGTGAGCACTCCGAAAGCAAAAAAAAATTGTATCAGCACTTCAGCAGCAGTGGCAAGTAGTGTTTGCAGTAACGCACAAAACAAAAAAAAACTCCCTTCTTGCTAGATGAAATTAGGGACGTGGTGAATGGAAACGGAAACGAGAATTAAATCTCGTTTTCTCTCAGCGTAATGTTAGATCAGGATAAGAGAGGAAAAAAATGCTGCTGTTTGGTAAAAGTAGAAGAGAAGAAGAAGAAGGCAATAAGAAACAAAATAATTTTCTACTAAAAAGATACAATTGGAAAAGAGAGGAGGGAAGCAAAAAAGGAAGAAAAAAAAAGAAATGTCTTCTGATTCTTCTCGCAAGTAAAACGTAGTTATGTCTGCAGTTTGTAGTCTGTACAGCTCCCAAAGATTTTCTAATTGTTATTATTATTGCAATTATTATTTTTTGCGTAGCTCCATCTCATCCTAATGATTTTCCTCTACTTTCTGCTGCACATAATGAGTTCTGCAAAGAGTGTTCGTAACAACCGATGAAGTTTGCCAAAATGGCGGCTTGTATTCTTCAACTGNTCTTCAACTGTGGGCTGGATTGTTAGCCCAGCTATTTACGGAGCCTTGCACGCCAGAAAAAAAGGCTAATTAGTATTACTGAAAGCTGCTGAAAAAGAGAAAACTGACGGAGTCATAGCCAGAACAGAAGTAGGCAAATATTTATTTTCTAGCTTCTCCAAATCCACTTTTCCAAAAAAAAATAGCTGCCAGTGGACTCTCCTCCAACCAAAATCACTGCAAACATGGACTGGTCTACAAGCGCTATGACGTGACATGATGCACTTTTAATTCAATCAATTGTTCCCTATAGGAAAAGACAGTGAGTGATGATGGTAAATGCAAAAAAATTGAAATTGCTTTAACAGGCTTCAACAACTTAACTATGACTAACTGGCCCGGCCTGTCAAAAAATGTGTACTAAAAAGCATTGCGTAATGCCATAGTTAGCATTTTTTTTTACTCCTTTCTAGTGGGTCTATTACCCCCGCTGCACTTTAGCTAATAAGGTGTACCGTACAGCAAATTATCTCATCCCAACTTAACTTATGTATGAGGAAATGCAAACTTTCATTGCTCAGCAAAAAAAATCAATTTCAGACATTTCAGTTCAAACACTCTTTACCTTAATGCCCATTCTTTACGTGCGCACATGGCTTTATAAACAGTGCCTGTTTCTACTTAAGATCCAATAGCGCTCTAAAAACCACTTGAAAAGTAAATGAACTTGCAAACGAGACACAAGTTTTACCACCAGACAAATAAATAAACAGAACAGCCTACTTAACTAGTAATTATGAATTTTAACAAATACAAAACTGCTCACTGCTCACTCTTGCACGGTTTATGTTACTTACCCTTGTCCAGGCAAATATTTCGTTGGTCGGTAGTCGGTACGGAACACTCCAAAGGAGATAGATTGAAAACTGGACAATAAAAATGATGAATTGTTTTTTCCCCTTAACCTTCTGAATTGTTAATCGTCTTAATCACCAGCAACAGACTTTATTAATACTTTACGCGCTAATACTGTTCCAGACTGACAATGCACCAAATATACGAAACACGCTTTGTTCACGGTTCACACAGCGTTACTTTTTTTTGAAAATGCAGAGATGCGCATTTAGAAGCGTGCAAAACCAAAACCCATTTTTGGCATCACTCTCCTCTAAATTTTCTGTACTGCTAATACAAACGATAAATTTAGAAATTTTTACGAAAGCAAAAAAAAGTCACAAAGTAAAGTGATTTGAAATGACACAAGGTATAAATCTGTTTTGAGGACAACATGCATATCCAGCAAATGAAAATTCTCTTTTTTTTCACAGACTCAAATTGCACGAACAAAGTCTAGCCAAGTCCATGTGTGACGCTGAAGAGCTGATTTTGAGTTCTGTGACGGTATGATTGCTGTTGCTGTACACAAAGGCTTTTTAAAGTAGGTAAAGAATGCAGTAATGCATCCTTCCATATTTTCTCCTCCCAGCCGCCCGCATAATAGCATAGCATACAAAATTCATAGAAATTACGTTTACTTCCGTTCAAGTACACATGCTACAATATAAAAAAAACTGTACACAACTCTTTTTTTAAAAATGTATCTCCCTAAACAAGCATAATTACACTACACACCAACTTCAACGTGAATCCTGCTTAGCACTGCACTGGAGTGACGTGTTCCTATTCTGGTCTGTGTAGATTTTTAGCTTTTTTCTCTTCTTTGTCGGACTATCATCAATCGAATTCAATGTACGGTATTGCACCCTCCTGATTTTGTTACGCCGGGGATATCACGCTGAGGAGCGAGTAAAAAAAGGTTATTCTTTATTTTTTCTAACTTTGCTCTGCGGCTCACTGAAAACTCGGTATAGAGAGGCAGTTATGTATGTCGGTTGTTTTTTAAGTCTTGATTTTCCGTTTTAAGCGCAACTAAATAGTCAATTCGATACGGTTTTGAGATGGGATTATTAGTCATTCCCAGCACTACTAGAATCCAAATCGTATACGAATGCAATGGGCAAAGTTAAAGTAGCTCATTATTAGATATGACATGCACGTGAAGCATGACGATGAGCTCCTCTTCACAATTAAAGCGCTCTGTGTTCTGTCGCATTTCAGTCACTAATTATTTCCTACTGCTACCGCAGCTATAATTGATTGCTTCATGAAAACTGGATGGCTATGAGCAATGGAGGGCGCAACAAAAATTGTCATTTTTTATTACAACCTTTGTAGCCCCAAAAAATAATATTTTTAAATCAAGCGTTTGCGTGATATTTTACAGTTAGTCAATAACCTTGTCTCTAGGTATTAGAGGGTGAGTATGGAATAACGAAGGGGAGGGAATTCAAAATTGAAAATTAAAATTAAGGTAAAAATAGTAAAAAAAGACTAGTTCCTTTGGAAGCTGCAGTTGCAGTTGTCAGCGAATAAGCAGGGGTCTTTTAATGAGTTTTTTTTCGTAGCCAGTTGTGCGATGAAAATAAGAAAGGGAGATCTGTTATCTGTGAGCATGGAAAAAAAGAAGTTGAAATCCACCAGGTATAGAGAACTGCGGTGTGTGGGTGAGGGTCTGAGGGTTGAGGGTTTTATGAATTATTAAATTTTAGCTACTTCACTTCCTTCACAGTTGGTTTCTGTCTTCGATTTACGATCGTTGTTATATGCGTATTTAGAAAAAAGAAGTTTTTTTTGAATGCGAAGAAAACACATTTTCCCCTATTTTAATGAAAACGGTTTCGTTTTTATGTTATGTAACCAAAAATAGAGACTCGGTAAGCACACTAATAAAAGGGAGCCCGACGAACATCCTGAAAAAATTAAATGGATGGTTGGCGAGTTTCTAAAGTTATTTTGTGCATTTTAAGATTAAATTTTCACAGTTCAATGAAATTGCTCGTAAAAGTTGTTGGGTGGAGGTGAAGCCAACAAACAAAAAAGCTAACGACGACAGTTTATACGGACAAATCTGCCAATACCATGCCGAAAAGAAAAGAAAAAACAAGCTACTTTTAAGAAGACTACTGCTATTCTTCGCCGTTTTTAAGGGTGAGTAGGCTTTGGCTTATGGTGAAGATTTAGGGATGAAAATTACGTTGTTAGTTTTAAAATCACAAAAAGCAGCGTGTGTCAGTTAGTCTATTCTATTCTGTATATACTCAGTCAGCCATAATAATAGAAAAGTCGACAATAACTACCATATGAAGCCAACTGCCACAGCAATAAAAATTCGTGGGTGGATGATTTTTCATTTTGACAGAGAAATATCGACGTAAAATTGGAGGTGGCTGATTGACCAGTGGCAGTTTGAAAAGGTAGAATTGGTGGAGAGGAAAATGTACGTGAGAATATTCGAAAATATAATTTTCCTTCCATACTGCTAATTTGCAATTTTGCAATCAATTTTGCTGTCTAGCTGGCTTCGGCGACGGTTGTATTATTTTTTCTTGTCAATCATTTAGTAAAATAGTAGATGGAATGGTTGAACTTCTGTATTACACGCTAATAGTAGATGCGTAGTAATTTCGTAGGTTCTGAGCGCTTCCTTGTAGGGCAGGGCTTTACAGAATAAAGCAATCAAACCGTGACGTAAAATTGCAAACTATTACTTTGTATATTGTAGTTTGTCTGTGGCAAATGATTTACTACCAACAGCTGAAAGTTTTCCATTAAAGTTTTGCACCAGCTGAAGCTGACAAAGGTTATGTATTTTCAAAGTTGTGAGTTGCGGATTTTATTTTTATTGCTGAAAATGCCCAGTAACAATGCTATTGAGAGACTGACTGAGAGAGGAAAAGGGAACAACGCAACAAAGAACACGTAAAATTGGCTGGAATTGGTTATTGGCTATCAGTTGCAGTAAAACGGACGGAAAAAGCTGCACACAAGCAAAAATATAAGTACTTTGTTTTTCTCATGTAATGCCGCTGTACTGGGAAATGGGCGAAAACGGCACGTGGCAGATATTTTTTTGCGCCTGAAAATTTAAGACCGTTCTCCCATCCCACTCCACTGTAGCTCTCCATAAAGAACATTTAGAAAGGGGACATATTGCGCAACTAAACTACAAAAGTGATTAATGTGCTAGTATCATAATGTTGACAAAAGACTAAAAGTATCCGCTGAGAAAGCCATCTGCTCTAATTTATCTGCTTCCAATTAGAAACTTGCCAATGTGAAATGAATGGGGCAATTTGAAACTACCAAAAAAGTTGCTATATTTCCTACCAACATTTTTCATCGAACAAAAAAACCTTTGAAATCAGAATTATCCTTCTCCCATTAGCGAAATGTTATGTCAATCCCCATTAATAATAGTATGCCGATGAATGTAAGAATGTACTCATTAAACCCAGCACGACAACAACCTCAGCTTTAAACAACGCCTAAAAAGCTTAACTAACTTCAAATTTGCTCACCAAGTATAGAAGTACCTAAGTAGGTAGGTGCTCACGCCAGTGAATTTCCAAGCTCAGCGGAGCGGACTATTGTAGCTTTGATTTACCTGTTTTGTTGTGAATCATTTATCGTACGTACTTCAGCTATTGTACACTGTTTGCCATATTTGCTTGTTTGTATCGTACCATTTTATTCTGCTGTCAGCTCGACATAGCGATAGGGATAATGGTGATGGTCAGGCAATTACAGTCTATGCTTTGTATAGAGTTACATAAACGCGTATTAGGTACATGCAATGATGTGGTATTGCTGTACACACAAGTTATGAACAGACCTTTGAGTTTGAGACTGGAGACTGACTGAGAATTGTTTGTTACTGAGTTTGAGAAGAATTGACCTTAGTACTGGCAAATGAATGCAAAGCATGAATGATACAGTCAAAATACTTTTTTGACAAGATAAAATGTTTTTACTAATGCGAGTACTGTATACAGTCGAAGCTCACAAGGAGCTCCAGCTGAAGTTATTATGAGTTGAGATGTTTGCAGGACTTGTTCTTTAGAATAATTAGAGTTTTTTAAATTATTTTTTTGATAGCAGACTAGGTGCACGATGAATACATTAAAAGCAGCTAGGTTAGGTGCTAGTATTAGCAATAGGTATGAGCTGGGATTGTACTTAAAGTGTCGAAATTTTTCAAGTGCAGAAGGAAACAAGGGATATTTGAATAACGTCACAGTTATCGGTGCAGGTCATATGGGGACGGGAATTGCTGAGGTATGTGATCTTGAAAATAATGCAGTGGTACTGGTGAAGGTGCTACCTTGGCATTGAATGAACACTGGTTTAGGGAAAAAACATGGGCATTATTTTATGCAATGGATGCCGGTACATGTGTACTTGTTGTACACTGTACTGGTGTGTACTATGTACGGGGGAACTTTGTTGCATTTTTCTTTAATGAAGCCACTTTCTTTGCAGAATGCAGGTGTGGTTGGAAACAATGTGGTAATCGCTGACGTAAGCCAAAATTCCCTTGATCTTTCTCGGAGGAAAATTGAAACGCGGCTGCTGAAAGTGAGCGCAAAGAAGATGAAAGTAAGTTTTCTTTAGGAAAATAAGCTTTGTTTGCTAGTCTTGGCTTTGACTATGTGGCAAAATAATATAGGTATAAAAAATCTTGTAGGGAGTTGCTAGTCGGAGAGAGAAACGCTGATTTTTCCCGCTATGTATATAAAAATATATACTATAGAGCAATTAAAATTATATTCTGAACTGCTCAGCTTAAGTAAATCAATTTATAATAGACTTTAAATTAAAAATAATTATAGATGCCCTTAATAATATTTTTCATACTTGTTAGAATAAATCAGAGGATGATATCAGAGCAGCTGCCAGCTCTCTTCTAAAACAGTTTAGATGGACTACGGACATACACGAGGCAGTTTCTGGGAGCGATCTTGTAATAGAATCTATTCCAGAGAGAATTGAACTGAAGCACAAACTGTTGGCTGAAATAGATAAGGTCAGCTCAGCACGAGCACCAGCAGCCATCTTGTCCAAACGAAATAAAATAATTATTTGCTGATGTAATTTGAGCTAAATTACATGACTAAATTTTGTATTGTACTGTTGTAAGTAGACAGCCCCACCTTCAACCATTTTCACCACAAACACATCATCACTTCCCGTCCATGAGATTGCTCGGCCTGTTAGTGCAGAAAGGAAAGCGAATTTTGGAGGAACACATTTTTTCGACAGAGATGTGAAATTGGTGGAAGTAATTAAAATACCGGAAACATCAAATGAAACCTACCACAAAATACGAGAATGGGTGAATTTCATACGGAAAGTGCCAGTCCATTGTAAGGACACGCCGGGGTTCATTGTCAATAGGCTGAACCTGCCGTACTTTATAAATGCTCTGAGGATGCACGAGAGAGGTATGGCTTTACTCATAGCAAATCAATAACACACCTATACAGGAAGTGAGTGGCAGTTTATACTCTATCATTTCTGTGCCTTCCTGCTCTTTGCAACAGGGGATGCCAACATGGTCCTTCATGATATAATTCAAGGTAAATTACTTAATGGCTGGACAAAAGGATGTGCTCTGTTATCAATGATGCTTTCACTGAAAATGTTTTATGAAACTTCTTCCATTTTTAAAGGCTGGAATAAAAGATTTCCTGACGATCCATCCTCTGTCTGTCCTGAGATACTCGTCCGCTTGAACAAAGAAGGAAAGTTTGGTCGTAAAGCAGGGGAAGGATTCTACAAATATAAGTAACGTGTAAAAATGAAGCAGGCTTAATGTAAGTGTTGAAAGTATGAAAATCATGACATGCATAATTCTGCTGTACTTTTGGTACAAAATGAGTAACAATGTGTTCCATAATATTTATCAAGGTGAATAGAATATAAAGGTGATATTTATATTACCAATAAAGGCAACAAATTGTTGGAAAATGAAACGGAATGCTATATAATAGCATTTTTATAAACTATTACTATTAAAAGGAATATATGTAAACTAAAAGTCCATTAAAAGCTCATTTGATAGGTTAAGTAAAATATGAAAGGAAAGTATGAATTTTTCGGTTTGACTATTCATGAGCGTTTCAACGAAAAAGGGTCTGCATCACGCACAAAGGCTCAATTTAACTTAAGCATGCCTACATTTCTAAATTTTTATAAATTCTTCAAGTTTTGTCAAGATGGCATTTTAGGTCACACGCTGTTGTCACTGTTCTTACTTCATAAAAAACATTCAGTGATGACTTAAAGGACTTATTAATATGCGATTCGATTTTAGCATGTGAGTAAAGTAGTCAGGTAGTGCTGATGCGTCCAAATTTGCCATTGTCATCTAAAAGTACCTAACTAACGTTATGTATTATTTGTTATACGAGCAAGTTGCTTATTTATACGTCGTTAAAATTTTGTTTAATCGCCTATAATGACGTAGTATATTTAGATACCTTGTGATGTTTTTTAAAGTTTCTCCATTTCTGTTAAATAGTCTAGGTCTTCCTGCCTGCATGTCAAATTTTTCCTGCGTGTGTAGTCGCTCGGTACATTCAGTTATTTTCCAATTGATCCTACTCGAGCCTACGGCCTACGTTTACCTAACCTATTATTAGAGTACAGTAACCACATTAAAAAAGTTTAATGGCTTTAGGAGATTTCATTCGACGAAAAACAACGCTAAAAATATTAATAACGCAAGCAAAAAGCCTACGACACACCTACACACATTTTTATTTAAGACACAAAAAAAGTTGTCAAAACCACCTGTACCTGTTCCATTTATCACCTACATTTTCCGTCATACTCTTCAAAAAGCTCTATTTTCACTTGACTAGTCTCATTCACTCTCCCACATAGACCAGATTTTAGCAGAAAATCCTGATAATAATGCACAACTTCGACATTGTCTTTCCATGAAAACCAATCAACTATGCTAACAAAACATTACTTGCGTGCGTAGTAAGCGATGATAAAATACATGAAATTAGCTCATCCACGTAAACGCCTAGCTCACAAAATCTTTGTTTTCAATACACCATAAAATATTTTGTTTGCATAGCTGTACTTTGCATTAAACCGCTGTCATGTATTAAATCTGGTGTGGTTTAAAACAAACTCCGGGATGCTCATACTATATACTCGTCATACTTGAGTAGTAGCAAAGTAATAAATATCCGTTTTCTACAAGTCGCATTTACGTATATGAAAACTACTGTTTTCCAGTGATCACGACCACTCAAAGTGTGCTGTGCAGAATGACAATGAACCATCTCCCTAAAGATGACATTGCTTGCTCTAAAATGCTGAACTCTGGATAACTGTACACGAGAGCATTAGCGCTGTCTCTTAACGACCCGAAGATAAATGGAGATGCAGCTAGAGCAACGATATCTCTGCTCGTGGAGTGGAATGGATATCTATATCTGCACTCATCATTCTCATCTCCGTCACTGTGTACCTAATTTGAAGCATATCAAGCTTCATTAAAAGGTGTGTGCATATCTAAAACGGAAAGCGGTATTCTAATCACTGCCTTTTTGTATTTAAATGCTGTCTTTTCTATCCTCCATAGCGCCTTCCCCACACTACATGTTCTGACTCTGGCTCTTTTTTTAGATAACTGTCAGATTGCAGATTATATTGAACAAAGCTTATGTTGTAAAATCATTTTCCTTCCAGTCTTTGGCATGTACGGCTACTCCAGAGCTTAAACTTCCATTTTCCTTCTCTCCATTCTTCCACCTTTTATAAACTGAAGCTTGCTGGATTTTTAATCCTCCATATTAGCATATGTGCGTGTATTTAGTATGTGCACATAGTCGGCATACTACTCCCATTTAAATTGAATTTAATCTGACTTCAACATTTTATTGTCAGGTATTAGAGGCATTAGTCTATTAGAGCATTTATCAGCAAAAAAGGCGAAATCCTTCGCTACGTAGGCTTCCAAAAATTATATATAGTAATAGACGGCTTCTCTTTACGGAATGGTGAACTCTTCTCGTTCCAACTGTGGAGAAGAGTATAAAATATAAAGTTGGAGCAGATTTTCTTTCCTTTATTTAAGCTAGATTGAATATTGCAAGGGAAAATCTATTTTTAAATATTGTGGAAAATTGTGTTGGAATAATTTCACAATTTTACAGAAGGAGTTTTTAAAATTTTGACAAAATTTAGCTTTGAAATTTTTTTTTTTCGAAAGAAACTGTCTAGTCTACTGCATTGAAATAAAATGCATTTTAATGATTTGACAAAAGTTTTAGCTCTATTAGGCACACTGCCGATGGTGCTTTTACCGATACTCAGTTTTGTAACGGTTTCTCCAGTGTCGATAGAGGCTAGAAGCACCCAAAACCTTACAGTTCCTCCAGTTGGTAACCAGTCGGGGCATAATGCCGTATTCTACTCAAATGTGAATGGGGCACTGGATCGTTTAATAGAAATGTTATATGGGGACATTGAGCCGAAGAATGAGCTGTTTTGGGAGCCTCCACATTCTAGTCATATAGGGCATGATAACGCCATTCATTACACCAACGAATGGCTTGTTCATGTAGCTGGAGGAGAGGAGGAAGCTAATCGGATTGCAGCAAAAGCCGGATACGAGAATGCGGGCCAGGTACGTCTTTTTTATGCCTTCAACTTTAATGAAAATCATCACAGTAAAATTTTAATGTTATTACAATGGTAATTGATTGAGTTCAATTGTATGTGACCGGGCTTTTTCGCTTCCTGGTTGAATGCTCTTTATAGCAAAAAAGGACTATGAAAGGTGGAAAAGGTGAAAGCAGGTGGAGTAGGGAATAAGATTAAGATTGGACCTTTCCAGCTTTTGCCATCTTGTTTATAGAGAAGAGCCTTGGATTAAAGTTTACAGCGTGAAAATGCATTTCCACTAGCATAAAATGCTATTTATGTACACCCATATAATAGTTCACTGCTGATTGGGATTTTTTG